>JAQFYM010001340.1:0-35164 GCA_034694785.1 Agrenia bidenticulata | reverse complement strand
AATCAAAGCTAGAAGATCATTTAAATTTTGTTTATAAGATTATAGTTAGAAATCAAGATAGCTTGTTAGGATATTTACAATTTTTAAACCTTAGTAAGACAATACATCCTTAATAGTTCTTTAATAGTCTATGAATTTTCAAAACCTTTAATGCAAAGAATTCATTAGTAAAATAAAGATATAAATAAAAAACTATTATACAAAAACTATTTAATTTATTTTCTTATTACTTTTTAGTATAATTTTTTTATAGTATTATCATGCTCCGCTGGTTGGAATCATAATGTAAAGCTTTTGCCCTCATGATAACCGTGTTGAGAACCCCCGGTTTAGACAAACCGGGCTTATAAAAACATAGTTTATATTTATTCAAAAATGCGTTTTTTGAAGGGTAGGATTAAAGGCTCTTTTTGCCGTTAATTTTCATAATATTTTGTCAATTTAATTTCGATCTAAATAGTATATCGCAAAAAAAGTGAGTAAACGACCTAATTTATATTTTATAAACAGTACATTGGATATGTAATACTTTTATTTTTGTAAAATCCAAACGCATGTAACAAGTCGCTTTAACCAAAATATTTTGAAAAACATTTTTAGCATTATACCCTATTCTAGGGTATTAGAACCGATTAAGTAAAAAAGATTTCGCAAAACCTACCATTTGAATTTTTTTTTGTGATTAACTAGTATAGTGAACTTATTCTTAGGCACTTATGCATTATAACTAAAACATGAATTTAAATGTGTAATATGTGTTTTTTTACAATAATCATTTATATTAAAAAAATGTTTTGTATGTTTTTTTAATACGTATTATTTAAAATTGAAATAATGCCAGTATTGCAATTGCAGCGAAACTTACATGAAAAGCCTAAAATATATATAATTTTACCATTGTAAATTTATTACTGCGTCATTAGGCGATAATGCACTTTATTCTATTTTACGTTTTTATTGTATTTAATGTACTTTTTGGCATTATATGCAGTGCAAAATATTCATGTTTTATCGGTAATGCAAAGTGCGGGCAGCTCTTCAATTACTCATAAAGATTACACACACACACACACGGGGCAGTGAAAAAAAAATCATGGTTTATGAGTAGTTTATTGCATTATAGACGCCGTTGTCTTTTTTTAATATTTAATGCTTGCAATGAGGTCTTGACAAACAAAATTGGTTTCAATGTAAAGGAAAAAGGCTGATAAAGTGAATACATTATTTAAAACTACAATTAAAATAAAATAAACAAATCACATTTTTGTTTTAAATCAAAGGTACTTTTAAATTGTCTTTATACACAGGTTTGTAAAAAAACCCTACGTATAACAAACAATATCATTTTATTGTAGTTAAGCCAAAAAATAATGCTGTACATCAACTCAGGATAAATCATGTATAGAATTTGTCGTAATAACAGTTAAGAATAATAAATTATACAGTAAAGCTTTTTTTTGTGTATTTTTGCAGCATTGAAGATTTAAACATAACCGAAAACATTTTTTTATCGTAAAAAAAAATAACCCTCCTTGAAAATTTTAATAACGGGGTATTTTCATATAAATGGTTTTTGCGACATAAATAGTGTAGTCATTATAGTTTAAATACAACTGTATTTTGTGATAAACTCCAGTTTTTAAAAAAGAGAAAACATTTAATACGAGATAGGAATTAGAAATTAATATTGCTGTATAAAATAAACAAAATGTATTAAAATAGGTAGAAACTAATATTTAGAAGATACGAAAAAGAAGCTATAGCATAAAAACCTGCGTGCTCGTATTTAGGTGTCAAAATCGTGTAAAAATCTGTGTTTAAGATTCTGAATATCGATAAAAAGAGAATATGTAATAAAAAGATATACAGACGTAATATAAGTGGATCTGCACCCTCGTTGCAGTTTTTTGTATGGTGGTATGTTTTGGATTAGCCCCGAAAATTCTTCGACGTTTTAGAAACATCCATTTGCAAATTTCCTATTTATTTACTTAATGTTTATATAGAGATCTTATCTAAAACTAATTTATTATATCGGATAATGACAAGTTATCATTTATTATCCTCATAACAAAAAAATCAAAATTCACATCATTCTTGCTTAATGTAAACCTATGCTATTCAGATGGCGCAAAAAATTTAAAACTTGAAGATCTATAAAAAGCGCTATTCAAATCGCGATTGTGACCATATTTAAGTATAAGCAAGCATAAATATAGTAGGGGCGATAATTATAGTATTCATCACTAACAGTTTGTTATACTACGGTTTATTTTATTAAAAAATGAAGACTGGGGACCATGTATACTGATAAAAGACTACAAAGCGCTGAGAAGTGCTCATTTTGCTAGAAAACGGTCTTTTGGCACCTATATAAAAGGCTTATATGATACATTTGCTGTTTTATTGCACAGCAAAGGCTGTTTAAATTAAATGGTTTTCTCCAATATTGCCTTTTTATAATGGGGAAAAAAAAACACATATTTAAGCAAATAACGTGTTGTAATAAATTTTTAATCTATTCTTCCTTTAATATTCACTCGTGCTTTTTTATTACCCACTCCAGGGTAATTATTATTTTACATTAACTGGCAGGCTTGGCGCATTATATATATTTAAAGTCGTGTTTTATATCTTTACAATTTTTAAAATGACCGTATTTTCTATTTTTGTATGACATTATGTTCTATGCGTTTTTCTCTAAAGAGGTTTTTGCTTTTGTTGCATTTTTAATTTGCACAAGCCTTAAAAATCGGTATTATATACATGCTTTTAATTTTATCAATTAGAGTTTTTTTGACGTTAATTAAAACATTTTTGTGTTTTCTAAAGTTTTTTTAAGACATGTAAAACCAGGGAATTTATAATTTTATTAGTAATTACACTAAATTTATATTAAATAAAGTCTAATTTTTTTCTTCTAAGGTTATATTAAATAAAGTCTAATTTTTTTCTTCTAAGGTTATATCCAACATAAATTTTTTTTATAACTTAATTACCATAAAAAAGTTTGAGAGCAGGAATGTATGGACCTGGTCAGATTTTTTAAGTCAAAAAATTTAGTTTTTTATTGTTTATAAGACCATATTTGCTTTATTAATAAATTGAAACATAAAAAATAGCATTTAAAATCTACATAATACAGCATACGGTTGTAAGACCAAATTAAAATCACACAAACTTCGTTATTTTTAGAGCACGAAAAATACTTCTTACTGCATTTTATTGATTGAATAGATGTAAATTATATAAAATATAAATCATTTCTATCATACAAAAGAATAAACGACTAATTAAGATAGTAATTTAGTATTTATGCATCCGGAATATATTATTTTTTTCAAAAGCATTAGTCATCCACATTTTGTCAATGCTAATTACTTAGATCAAAAAAAATAAGATATATACAAAAAGCGTTAGTATTCGCATATTTATGTATATTTTCTAGTATATTCCTTTTACCAGTATAAAAACGCAATATTTTCAACGAAAAAAGTCATTTGATCTGTAAATACCGTAGTTTTTAAAAAATAATACCGATTACATAAATTAAAATATACATAAATGATAGTATGACTTATTATCTTGTCAATGTGTGTAACAAAGATCACAACTATATACTAGGGATAAGCCGAAGTAATCATTGTCAGATCTGCAGTATTCTGAAGCCGAATACCGAATTTTCGGATGAATATCGAATATTAAACCGAATACCGAATATTCGGCCGAATACCGAATTTCGGCCAAAAATACCGAATGTTGACAAATAATAACTTAATAAAAATCTTCTTGCAATTTTTTTTTAGTATATCTTTTTTTGTATTTTTATTTAAACACAATAGGGAACATTTATTTCCGTGTAAAATTAAGATTTTTTAGATAACTTATTCTACATTTTGCGTTCTGTTTTAGCAGGTTTTTAATACAAACAACGTTTTTTTTGTTGCAAACATAAGTGTTTTAATTGCTTTTAAAATATAAAAAAATTACTTTGTAAAATGATATATCCATTTAGGCTTTACAAGAGTTTTATAATCATTTGGTTCTTATTTAAAGTGCCCATAAATTAAATCTAAAATAAAATCCATGTATATATGAATACATTTACTTTTCTAATTAAATAACAGAAAAAACAAAATCATAGTTTATAGAACCGGCACGTATAATTATAGTCGTAATGTTAACCAAGTGTATATTATTAAACCTCCATTGATCTAAAATAATCATAAAAAACTGCTAATTTTTAATGATACACGCAGTGGATTGCTTAGAGACGTTCTGTGTTGCTATAACAAATTGTAATCAACCTGCAAATCAAACTACAGTTATATATTTAAATGTTTTGTTTTCGACACTTTAGTTTTTAAATTATGATGCGCTCTTAAAAAAATATAAATTTATTATAATAATTCTGTTTATACTAGTGTAAGTTACAATTAAAACGATTTTTTTGTGCACTTGTACGTTATATGCATTTTACGCGTGTAAAAGGCATTTATTCCTAATAAGGAATCCTCGGGGTTTATCCTTTTAATACACACAGTATGCCGAATGCTATTATTCGACATCGAAAAACATAAAGTCAGATAATCATGTTGCTTCGGTCCATGTCCACAATATAAACATTTCTGCAATATTACAAAAATATTTAAATAACAAAGTCTTGTTTTATTCTTATAATTTGGTTTTATTTTTCGTGCTTTTTTTGCTACCTTTACAAAAACTACAGGAGTTCTACAACCCGTTGACCGTAAACCCCAAATTCAAAGAATTATTTTTTACGAATATAGAAGAGAATTGTCAAAGAAATTAGTACATTTACAGTAAAAAAAAACTTAATGTAACGCTGTTTTTATAGATTCGTGATTGTTACTAATAAATGCTACTTAATACTACTATTTTTTGTGCTTTTAATGTTTTCTATTCTAAGTTTGAGTTTACATTTTTAGATAGTAAAGCATTGTATTATTTTTTATTGATAAATAAAAAAGTAAAACTCAATGGCAAGTCAAAAAAACATTTTGCAGTTAAATTGTTTTTAGTAATAGTTTTTGTTGCACATATGATTTAATCAACACCTCAAAAGGCGTGATAAAACCATTAAATAGTAAAAAAAAGTAATAAAATAACCGTATATTTTTAAGCAAGTATAGCTTTGTTTTTTTACTATACTAGTCTAAATAAAATGAAATTTTATTTTGTATGTTTAAATATGATTTTATACCAAAAATCCTGTAAATGAACTTTATTACGCAGTTATTATATATTAACTCAAGATTACATAGAGAAAAAATGTTTTATTTGCGATTTTATACGTTGGATATATATTTAAATCTTTTTTAACAACAAGTTTTAGAAGTAATCATTGTAATCTAAAAACATTTAGATTTCATTTCATTTCCTGGAATAGAATATTTTTATGAAATAAAATTTTGACGATTGATTTTATACCAGTTTTTAACTTATATGAGTAAGTTAAAATTACCTTTGAACTAAGATCATTACATAAAAAAAACCACTTATTACAAAGGGGTAGATGTTTCACCCCTTTATTCGGACATTAGCTAGTTAAATATATGGGGGGCATTTTTTTGCTGTTTTTTTGAGCCATTTTAAATCTATCAAACAATTTGAGACGAGTTTTTTGTATAAAAATAATACTTTCTAAGAACCCAAAATGCAAGTTGTACCGGTCATAATATCGTTTAACACAGCAACTCCTTAAATATAAGTGTATTGATTAACCAAAACATTTGCAATTAATTCAAAAAGGCTTATACCATTTTGCGCCAAAGAATTAAGAACTGCCAAACGCATAAAAAGTAAAAAGATGTAAATCACGCAGCCAATCCATGAAAATAACAAAAAACACATTTAAAAAAAAACATCCCAAAAAAACGAAAAAAAAACTTTTTTTAAACAAAAAGCTACCGCAATGTAACTGGAATAACAGAAAAACATACAAAAATTACATTTATAGAATTTTGAATACTTAAAAGTGATGTTAGAGTCTGGGCTTAGTGCAATACGCACTGTTGCACATTTTGCGCCTAGTGCCAATTTTGTGCCAAAGATTTTCTACACAGTAAAATTTAGCCTCTCCCTTGCCGTAATATACACAGTTAAACAAAGGTGTTTACACGAACCTTAACCGGCTCTTACCTCTTACCTTTGATCTTTTTTTATTCTTATTTTTTTACTCTAATACTATCCCTACGTCTAAATCTAACCATTACCCTAAATTTATGCTACGGGTTCATCGATACGCAGGATTAGGGATATTTCGTTAGTTTTTTTTCCGTTTTGCGTCGATTTTTTTTTATTCTTTTGGGATGTTTTTTTTCCAAGGTTTTATAGTTGATTTGCATGATCGGGTGCTATATTTTACGTCTAGTATAATTTTTTGCGTGCGGCGCAGGAACCTCCCTCCAGTTTTTTGCGCCATAATGTCGTTTAACACTGATACCCCTCGATAATAAGTGTATTGATTAACCAAAACAGTAACAATTTAAACATAAGAAAACAGAGCGCACTGCGCGGCATATATTGATAAGAGACCCAGTTCACCTTTAAGAAATATTTTCATGGATTTGCTGACATTTTCCAGAATAAAAAATATTTCTAAACTGCGAAAAAAAATTAGATTTTCAAAATACTGCTTGTACCTGAGTCAAATTTTTATTTAATTATTAGAAAAAGACCTTAAGTAATAAAAACGAAATCTTCTATGTTAGCTTGTATTTTTTAGTGCTAGATAAGTTAAGATTTACATAGTAAAATTTATCAAAATTTATTAAATCTTCTTAAACTTATAACGAAAAATATTTTTAGGCAAGTTTTTGTAAAGACCTAGAAAGAAACTGCAATTTATAATAATATTGAAGATTTTATAATATTTTTGTTGTCAAAGTTTTTAAAAAAAATTAGACAAGTATATGCATAGGTTATTAAGAAATAGTACGTACTTTAAAACCGATTTATGAAGTAGTAACTGTAGTTTCTATATAATTTATAAGATAAAAAAATGCAAATAAAATTTTCCCTAGTATTGCAAGTTCATTAATGCACCGTAACAAGTTATGTTTTTTTATATTGGTTTTCGATCTATATCGACAGATATGCAAACATAAACGACAAAAGTGCATCTAATATCGACGAACGCATTTATTAATATTAAAATGCAATCAATATTGCCATTATTGCAATCATATCGATAAAATGCAATCAATAATGACATTATTGCAATCATAGAGCCTATATGCACGTAAATTTTACTAATGTGCAATCAATAACGACATTATTGCATACAACATCAATATGTTAAAATAATAATCGATATGTGCATTTGATGTTGACGGTTTTTTTTAACTAAATGCAAAACCAATTTTTTATGCGTAACTGCCAGGTTTAACAAAAATCAGTTTTAAGACACTGTTGATATGGATTTAGTCTGCATGTTTTAATTGCAAAAAATATTACCCCACAAAAAAAAGCGTGACCGTTCATTATGTCCTTAATAAAAATGTCCGGGTTCATAATGTCCCGGTTCATAATGTTCCGGTTCATAATGTTCCGGTTTCAAAATGTCTCGGTTCAAAATGTCCCGGTTCAAAATGTCCCGGTTCAAAATGTTCCGGATCAAAATGTCCCGGATCAAAATGTCCCGGTTCAAAATGTCCCGGTTCAAAATGTCCCGGTTCAAAAATTTTCAAATAAAAAAATTCCGATAAAAAAAAATCTTATTGAAAAAATTCTAATTAGAAAAAAAAATTAAATTGATTTTTTTTTTCAGGAAAAATAATTTTTCTTCGAAATTTTTATAATCTGAATTTTTTTTAAACATTTTCTAATGGAATTTGTTTTTTAACAATAATTTTTTTTAAATAAGATTTTTTTGTTATATAAATTTTTTTATTTGAAAATTTTTATCACGGGGACGTTTTATCACAGGGACATTTTGAACAGGGACATTTTGAACCGGGACATTATGAACCGGGACATTATGAACCGGGACATTATACACCGGGACATTATGAACCGGGACATTTTTAACAGGGACATTATGAACCGGGACATTATGAACCGGGACATTTTGAACCGGGACATTTTGAACCGGTGTCATGTAAAATTTATGTATTTGTAAAATTTTCGTTTACTGTTTTATTTTCGGAAAGTCAATGAAACCAATTGTCAACAAAAATGAATATATAGAGGTACGGTAATAAGCAAACAATAAATAATAATATGCTTTTTTCACACAATACAAAAATGAAACGAAAAAGCTTAAAACTGAAAGATACTTAAAAAAATACCCAATAACATAAAACAAAAAATTAGCAAAGTACACAGACTAAGACTATGTGTTATTATAACAATTTTTTTAGCAAAGAAAAATCAATAAAAATTATTATGTCACAAAATAATGCAAATAAAACTACAAAAAGCCCCATTATAGCATAGTATTAGTGTTGTTTAATTATAGAAGTTTGTTAAAATTTACTTCCGCCAAATTTTAAATCTATAAATTTTACAGCGAACGAAAATAATAACTGTAAAATTTTTGTTTTTCGCCAGAAATAATTTTGACAAATTTGCAAAAAATACTTTTCAAATTTTCGATTTTCTTTTATTTACAGGATTAAAAATGTAAAAATTAAAACCCCTTGACTAAATAATAATTAAATTTAGGATTTCCAGTTTCGAGATCTTGAATCTCGAGACTCAAAAGTAATTTTATAAAAAAAGTAACATCGAGATTTGTAAGACATCTCGAGAGTCTCGTTTATATAAACTATTTACAAAAACAACCAAACGCAACTCATTTTTTATGTCGGTAGCAGTATAAGCAAAATATATTAGTAATTGCAGTAAGAGAATAGTCGTATGCTTTTTAGTGCAAATTTACTATTTTTTAGCATTTGGCAGTTCTTCAATATGTAAATTGCGTATATTTTTCATTGTAAAGTACCGTTAACTTAGACAAAAGTTTTTCTGTAGCTTTTTGTCTTAAAACAGAACGCTAAAAACTGTAATTACAACCGAAAGACAAAAAACTAACGAACATACTTAAAGATAGTTTTTTTGCCTTTCAAACAATTATTTTGTGGACTTTTTATTGTAAAAAGATTACACATTTAAAAATTACATGGGCAAATATTAATAAGAAAATTTTATGTTTTAATCTTCTATATATCATATATAAAATTATATTTTAAGCGTTGTATCGTCATAAAACTGTGCCTTGACCTGATTGGCTTTTAAAATCGAATAATTTTCTTTGTGTTTGATCTTAGTCCACATCTGTATAAAAGAGTGTTTGGATGGTTTTTATTAGATAATATGTGTTTTTGTGTAACATAAATGCCAGTTACAAAAAAGTGGAAAAAACCCCGAATAAAATAATACAATTTACGGCTCTGTTATTATTTTGGCATATTTTACGTTCGGTTTTTTAGCTAATTTCTAAAATTTCAGATATCTCCATATCTCGAGGTTCTCAAGAGATTACTCGCCAATTTTGTGTTCGTTATGTTGGCTCATGACTCTTTAGATCTCAAAACTATTAATTCGAATATTCTTAATTTAATACTTTTTAATATCGTTACCAAATAGTTTTTTCCATATTATGGTTCAGAAACTATTAAAAAAAAATCCTACCAAATTACAAATAAATTGCCTAGTTGCAAAAATATATGCAATTTGTAGTCATTCACATTTTTTAATTTTCTAGAAAACTAACAAAGTACTCTGTGTTAACATAAAAATACGTATTACTTTTTATTTGCTTATTTAACTGAATTTTATCAACACAATTCTTACTATGGTAGGTGTGTTGCTATATCATAAATAGAAAAAGGTCGTTCGTACGTTAGTAGTTTGTCTTTGTGTAAGAAGACGGGATGTGTTTTAATATCGATGTATTTAATAATTTTTTGACGAAAAAAAACAAAAAAACACTTTTAGCAAATTTTCTTTGTCAGAAAGAAAGCAATAATACGAATCAAAGACATCAGCAGCTTCTATCGTCAAAGAAACAACAAAGAAAAAAAAATGTCTAGAAACAAGAGAAAAACCTTATCCTACTTAAAAATTTTATATTAAATTGCATATTTTTAATAGTTTTTATACAATTTTTTATATTAAAATCTTTATGGTCAGGTAAAAAACGCTTCCAATCGTACATCTGGCGCGGTTGTTTTTTCATATGTGAGGTCAGTGCTTCTACCCCTCTCTGCTGACGCTAATGATTTTAATTTAATCTTTGTCTTTTTACATGACCTCGTCTGTACTAGTAAATATACTTAGATCGAAGATATCTTATTACTTTTTTGTAGTTAAATTTGTCAAAATTAATTTCCGAAAACAAAAAATATACAGTAAAATTTTTGTTCGCTGTAAAATTTTTAGCTTTAAAAATTAGCGCAATTAATCATATGAAAACACGATTAATATACATGCAGTCAATGTTATGCATAAATACGGCTTCTTGTTTTTTATTCACATTTTTTTGTAACAAAAAAAACTTTTTTTAGTTTTTTTTTTGCTAAAAACCTTTACTAAAGAAGGAAGATAGTTAGACTTAGTTTGAGTCTGTGTACTTTAGATATCTTTTTGCCGCCATTTTGTATTTTTTATAGTATTTTTTAATTTGCAACGTTATTTGCATTGTTTTATGATAACAAAAATAAAGTAAAAAAAAATATTGTGTTTTTATTTATGTATTCTTATTCTTATTTCAATTTTGAATACGTTTTGGTTTTATGAGCTTTCCGAAAATATATCAGTAGAACGAAAATTTTATGAATAAAAAAATTTTACAGAACACGGGGGACATTATGAATATGCACCGAAAAAAGTATGTAATGGACACAAAGATTGTTATAGGATGTTCTTGTAATTTTAAGATAATCTTTTTGTATGTATACTGTGAAAAATTCTATTTATTTAAGTTTTCTTAACTAATAACATTAAAAATTACATTAAATAAAATCTTGATACGTACTTATACATGTTTATATGGCGTAACTTTACATTTTGGGTTAGAATACATAGAAAATATACAATATCAATAACAACAACCAATATATTTCAGTATATATCTATCCAGTATTTTCTACGTTAAATGTTCTTACAAATCTATTAACTGCATGTTCTAAAATCACTAATTTTTTGGCAATTAATAATGCATACAAACCCAAATCAAATGTGCTTACTACCTATTTTTGTTAAAACTTGCCATTAACGCTTAAAAATCATTTCGTTTATATTTCATTTCTGTATTTTTGTCGAGATTGAATGCGCAATATCGCTATTGATTGCACCTTACTAATACTTATTGTAATAATGTCGGTATTGATTGCACTTTAGTCGATTATTTTTGTATATGAGCTCTATTGATTGCATGAATACCAATATACGTTGCAATTTTTGATTTCAATTGCATAAAATCGAAATCAAATGCAATAGAGTTACTTATAAATGATTTATGTCGATTAGATCAAAATACTCTATTTTACTATATTAAGGTAAGAATTTGTATATCTTTTAATGCTAATATTATTTTTATCTGCTAGAATGTAAACTTAAACACAAAAAAAATAAAACAAAACTCCCGCGTTTGATTTAAAACTTAAATTTTGATATAATTACGAGTATTTTAAAAACAAGCATTATAAATATAATATATATTATACCGCAGTGGCGTGTTTAGGAGGGGTATGGGAGGGAAGGGGTCACTCCCTTTTTAGGAAAATTTTTACGCCTATTATTTAAGGGTATGCATTTTTGTGCAGAGATTTTTTTATGTTGCAAAATCCAAAAAAAAAATCTTTTTCGCATTTTTTCAAAAAAAAAAATAACTTTAAAAACAGCCATAAATTATGTTTTGATTGTGTAATTTTCTCTCGAAAACGCTGCACGTCTAGACGTGCCAATTCCCGGAGAACAGGATACCGCCTTTTTACTCAACATCTATCAGGCAGGGGCAGCGGCGTAGCCAGGAAGGCAAGAGCGCCACGTACCCCCCTAGAAAAAAGTGTAGCCTATATTTACGGGGTTATCTTTTTTTTGGCAGAAGCTTCTTTGAACGCAAAAAAACCTCAAATAAAAATTTTTTAACTATAAATTTTAAAAAAAAACAATTAAGATTTTTGCGAAGTGATTCGTGTTTTTTCTCGTATATTTTGTAAAAAAAACACTGACTAACCCTGTTCAAAAAAATCCTGGCTACGCCACTGGTCTACCCCAAAGTCAATTAAATATACCAAGACAGCAAATGGTAGTTTAAAATTACCTTTTGCAGCATACGACTAAGTTTAGATCTTTAGATATGACAAATAAACAAGTTTAAGCATATTGGTCAAACTTTGTTTTTATAAAAAGCAGAATGTTCGGGCTCTTTTAGTTGTAATATTTAAGGCACAGTAATATTTTTTACTATTAATGTACGTTCAATTTATAAAATACATTAATTTAACCTTATTTGCAAACATTATAAAACACACAAAACAAAACATATATTTTTTTTATATTAAATTACTTTGTACTTTTGAGAATCCTCGGCAGCGCCGTTGTAAGGACATGAAGGCCCCCTTATATTTTTATATACGGGGTGATCTTAATTTTTTAAACGAGGAATTTTTTTTTTCCTCACGTATCTTTTATATTGTAAAGAAATTACGTTAATTTTGCATGAATTACAAGATGAAAAAGTAAAGTTGTTTATGTAAAAAAATAAATTAAAATTCTTTACTTTACTTTGCTTGCTAAATATACAGTAATATGTATTTTTTTGTCGGTTTTAATTCTTAAAAAGATGTGGCTGTGGCTTATATATTTTATTTTTAAGAACATATTTTATTTAAAAATAAATCGAAAAAGGTGTTTTTTTTTTTTTTTTTTGTGCAGAATGTTCTGGCTTACTTCTTACAAACACTATGCATGTCTTTTATTATAGATGTCGAACTGTAAAAAAAGTTTATGAATCGGTTTTGGATTCAATATTTTATTTTAGATGAAACTGTATAATTTCCAGGTTTTTTTTAGTACCTGTATTTGAAGCCTTTGATCTTAACTTTTGTATTGTTTATTGTATTGTTTTTTAGCGTATACAATAAATATATTGTTACAATAACAATATATTGTAATATATTTTTTTTGGAAAACTTAACGGATTATATCGTATATTATAGCCAAAAAAATCTTATAACGCATAAAATGCAGAAATATTTATTTATGGAAAGATTATGACTTTTCAAATGCAAATTTGCGCATTATAATTGCAGGGACCCATTTAAATTACTATTTTTCGGTTGACTTACTGTATTTTACAAAGAAATAACAAGCTTGTGTTACAACAAAAGATTCTTTGATATAGATATATTATTGTAAAAAAGCAGCTAGTGTTATTTATACATATTTTTGTCGTAATAATGTGTTTTTTTATAGTAAAATATGTACAACTTATGCAAAAAAAATATTATGTTTTTGGTATGCATGACATATACTGCAAACATGATTTTTCTTTTTACCGATTTGGCTTCTTCATTGTAGGTACAATAAAAAATATTGTTTTATTAAAAAAAAATATATTGTTGCGGAACAATAACAATATATTGACGTGACAATATATTATTTATGATCACTGTTTCTATCAAAAACGAAAGTTTTAAATACTGTCAGTTAATAAGGGAACTTTTCTTTTATAAGTTTTTACTGTTTTAAACAAGACAAAAAGTTCTCATGCAAATTTACGTCGTTTTAATACGTCTATATAGATTCTTTGCAATTTTTTTGTAAAATTTGTCTGTAGTCAAATCTGATTTTTGATTTATAAAGATACTGGCATTAATTTGCCTTTAATTGCTAAAAAATATAGCTATTAGCTATATTTAGTACTATACGATGTTTTTAGAAAACCTATAAACTTTTGCAACCCGTTTGAAACAGTTTAGTAAAACCCCCGACTAAAAAAAGTTTTTCTTTAATATCTTTTATGTGTTAAATCTAGATCCTAATTGTACAAGTTATTGCTGAAATATAAAAAACTTGTTTTTTTATAAAAAGTTATAGAATAGACCAAAAAAGATCTTGAAACGCAAAAATACATAATTTCAGTTTCTGTTCGGTTATAAAAAAACATTTGCCACAGCGTTTTGTGTAATGAACAGACAACTTTTTTTTGTCAACTTTTCTAACAAAAAGGTGCGGAATAAACAGAAGGTTTTTTCTGCCAATGTTTGTACGAAACACAAGTCGCAGATTTTTAAAAAATGTGTTATTGAGCCACAGACTGTCGAAAATGTTTTTTTAATTATAAAAAATAATTCAAAACCTCAAGCATGGAAAAATTGCAGTTTTTTGTGTTTTTGTTACTAGGTAAATATCGTAAAAATCATGTTCAAATAGTCTATTTTTTTAAGTATATATTTTCGCGTCTTTTTTGTAAAAATATTTGGGCGCATATAACAAAAAATGCAAAAAAAAACATAAAATTACAACAAGCGCTTATAAAAATGCAGATTTTGCAGATTTTAATTTTTGTGTTAAAGTGGTGTGTAGTTAATATAGTAAAAAAAGTTTATACCCAACACTTTACGATTTTTTTTTGTGATGTTTATAAAAAACCAAATTATTTTTGGAAAGAGCAAATAATGCAATGAATCATCTGCAATATTACTAAAGTGTTATTATAGTTTTATGGATATAGCTTTTATATACAAAATACGTTTAGCTATTTATCGCAAGCAAAATCTATTTTTTCTAACTAATTTTTGTAATAAAAAATTATGCAACACATGCAAAAATGTTAAAAAAACTAATAAAAAACAGACATAAAGTCTTTAAAATATGAGTGATATGCATCTGACACTACAAATAAAAATTTTATGCTTTTATTTGCAAAATATTGTAATTTCAATTATTAATTTTACTGTATAATATGCAAAACTTGGGTTTTATAGTATGAGATGCCAAAAAAAAATGCTTTGGCTGTTTTTTTTTCTTTAGAAGGTTTTTTAAGTGAATCTAAAAATAAAAAATCTATAAGATGCAACAAAAACAGTAAAACTTTTATAAAGTAAATAACGTTTTTGTCGTTTGTAAGAAATTTACAAGTTTTAATACAGATGACATGTGATAAGCCTCTAATTTAACGTTTTTATGTTAAATACGTACTTTTTAAAATCGTGTTCAGCGTAATAAAAAATGCACATATTACTATTTATATGCTTGATTTATATTATTGCTGCAAAAAAATTGATCTTACAATATAGAACTCTATTTTTTAGCAAATATATATACATATTTTTATATAAAAACATATATTGAATTACAATTTTGTATTTAACATGAAATGATAGTTTGTAACAATAATTTTCGTTAGTAATTACAAATTTTTGCAAGAAAACTGTTACGGAATATCTACAAAATATATCACCTGGGCTGTAGCTAGCCGGGTTTTTGACACGTTTCTCTCGTTCTGGGTCGGTTTGACTCGCGGTTTTTTATTTATGGTAACGAAAAAAAAAAAATTACTTCTTTGTTATAACAGAAAACGGCGCATTAAAACTATTTTCGTGCAATGAAATTGCGCAAAAAATAAAAACGTAAATGCGTGCAAAATACAGTTAGGTATATGTAATGTATAAAAGGCTAGATTTTACTGCAAAAGAAGAGGGTATTTAGATTTTATAAACGAATTAATAAAAAAATTCTGATATATCTTACTTACCTTTTATAAAATTGATAACACCATATTTTTTTATTTGTGAGTTGTAATAAGAATAAGCCTAGGTTTTATAACCATGGCAGAGGTAGGCAGTATACAAAAATGCTAAAAAACATGCGGCCTTCGACGAATACTTTTATAGCAGATATACGGATACAGCACCGACTATTTAGTACTTACTGCTAATTACCTACACATATCAATAAAAACAGAATATATTGTTTAAATACAGCCAGTGTACAATTTGTATAGTTACTATGCCAAAAAAATGTATTTTAATTTGTTTTGCGATTAAAAATACGTCCATCCATGCACACGGTATCTTCAGTAACAAAAAAATAAAACTATAATAAAAATTTGGTTTTGTATCTGTATACGTATCAAAAATATTGTACAAAAAACTGAAATTTTACACGCATAGAGCGTAGATTTTGCGTTTTTAATTTCTACAATAAATGTATTTTACAGTTTTTTTACAACAAGAAATCTTTTTCTGCTTTCACTTGTCAAATGAAAACTCAAAAACAATATGACGCTTTTTTTAAAATTGTTTTTTATAAGAAGCTTTTATCGTCTTTTTACATTTTAATTACTTTATATAAAAAGCAATCAAAAGTCTAACGGCATTTTACATTACAAACATAAAAAAATACCATTAAAATAATTTATATATAAAATAAAATTTTTTAATTTGTTGTTAAAGCACAAATACATTGTTTTTTTACAAAGAATCTATGATACGAAAAAAGTAAAAAAGCATTGCCTTATACTTCAAAGCTAACAAAAGAAAAACAAATCGCATTGTATTAAAGGTAAAAAACATCCTTTTAACTAAGGTTGAATTCCAAGTAGAATAACCGGTAAAAAACTGTTTGTGCTTTTTTCTGGTAAAATTTGTAAATAAATTTTTTACTTAATAAAAAAAAAACTGTTTGGTAAAATTGTTATGAAAACTACGACGTTTATGTTTTATATGGATTTGTTTGAAGTGTTATTCAAATTTTTGTGCATTAAGCAATACTTCTAAAAACAATGGTGACTGTTTTTTCTGACCGTACGCGTATTTTAAAGAAATCAAAATATTGTAAAATTTATTGAATATAGGTATAAAAAAATACCGTATATTGATTTCTTATAAAATTTATTTTATCTTATATTGTTTTTTTACGCACAGTGCCCACTTAGTTATGGATATTTCAGTATAACGAGTATTTTTCTCTGCAATCGAAAAAAGCAAAGTTAAATAAAAAAATAATACAGTGACAACAAAAAAGTTGTAGCAAAAGTGCTGATCGGTGTAACCATATTTATAACAAAAATTATATGCGTACTTAAATTTTTTTTTGCCTAGGTTTAATGAAAAAAATACAGTAAGATTGTTTTTTTTTTGAATTTTATAATTTTTGCTATGTTAAAAAATTGCTCGTGCCTACATGGAGCATTACATGATTTGTGTATACCAGCAATAAATAAAAATTTGTATAATAACTATGAACTTTTTCAATATTATACTTAACACTAATTTAACCGCATTTTGCATACAAAAAAAGACTAACAAAAGATAGATAACAAAACACATTCGCTTTGCATTTTAGTTGAATGAAAGTATGCATGCAATATTAAATACAAGATGTACATGCATGATTAAAGATATCATCGAATAAAAACAAAAAAACCTTTAGTGTTTATGAGATAAATTGTATTTTTTTTAATAATGAGTTTCAATTGCAGATTTTTTTTTAAAACATATTTCATATAATGAAACACTTTTACGGCTTGTATTTTGTACGTATAACGATGCAACAAGCAACAAGTATAAAATCTCAGTATAAAGGAAAATATAAACATAGTGTACTTGTATTAATTTTTTATTTTATACACTAAAAGTTTTCTGAGAGTCGTAGTTTACTACAAAAAAAATTTTTTTTATATATTATGACAAAATAAAAAAAAAAGTGTTTTTTTTGATTTTTGTGTGTTTGTTGTTATTGAAGTGTATAATGTACAAATATATGATTCTTATTTATGTAGTTTTTGTATATTTTTGTATTATGTAAGCATAATTTACAATTTCTTTAGAATTGATTTATTCAAAAGCAAGAAAAAGTATATATATAATTATTTTTCTACCTGCAATATACTAGAAGTGAATAACCCACCATGCAAAATACAAAAAAAATGTTTTTGTAGTGAGCTTACTAACCTATTAAGTAAACTTTCACAGAAAAACAATTGGGCATAGCTAAAACAGACCTGCTTACATATTGCATTTATAGGAATAACATCGTCGAAAAAGGAACCCCTTGCACTGCAATACCAAATATTTGTGACGATTTAGCGAATAGTATTTGATTCAATATAAGTATATAGCCAATAACAAAATATTTTGATGTTTTAAATTTAAATTTATTTTTTATTCTTACAGGTGCAAGATTTTTAACCGAAGGCAAAATATTCAAACCTGTATCCGGGTTGGGTCAGGTTCATCGCTCGTAAATTTGAGTGTGGGTTTGGGTCGGGTTAAACCCCAGTATATTACTGTTTATTTTACGTCTCTACTTCACCCCCCTCTTTGGTTAAGACAGCTTTACTACAATATGCAGACTTATATTACATTATTGACGACTAAGGTTTGCACAAGCATATTTTCATCTATTAAAAAACAACATGTTACAAAAGTACGCGTCTAATTTATATTGTTCGCCTAACTTTCTAAAATATTGTTTTGTTTAGTTATGGTTAACATGCAGTAATGTATATATTTCTAATACAAATATTGATTTAAAGCGTGTATAAATGCTGACCTGAATGACCTCAGCCAGCGGATTGCAAAGTTTGCGTGATCATGACAACCACTTATTACCCCGTTATTCTAGTTTAAAACGTACTCTCAGTAACAAAAAGTTGGTACGTGTTTTGTCTAACTTAATGTAAATAGTTTTTTTATAAATTATGTGCGTTAGCAGGTTTTTGATAGAATGAGAAAGCTAAATGTCAAATTGTGATTCTAGGAAATTCTTATTTTGTAAAAATCTTACTTTTAGGAAATCCGGATAATCAGTAAAATATTTTTGGCAAAAAAAATTAAAATTTCTTGCTTTTACTAAATCATTATAGTAGAAAAGTCATATTTAAGTAGAATATTTTTAAGGTTTTATGTGCATGTAAAATTTGTATAAAGAGTAAAAAAATAACATCAAAATATTTATTGTATAAAATACTAGTTTAAAAACACAGATTTTAATACATCCTTATTACCTATATTTATTTTTGCCGCGCGCTGTGCCGGAGTGTCATGCCAAACCGGGTATTTGATTTAGAAAACAGAAAATTAAAATAAAATTATGAGGAATTTTTATAATTTTTTTTTACTGATTTTTTGTATTTATACAATATTTGCAAAATTCTATACAATTTAGTTTTTCCGATTTACGCTTTTTTCAGAAAGGCTAAAAAATACAAAATAAAAACTTATCATTATTTTTTTTAAAAAACAAAATTTGGTACAAGATACTCTTATTGTCAGTAACGTAATATTTTCTAGCATTTTGTGTTGTCTAAAACATTGAATTAAGCATACCTTATACCCGGTTTGGCACGGTCTCCCGGCACAGCCTGCGACAATTATATCATGACATTTTTCAGCATGAGATACAGAGAGCACATGCGAAAGACAAAAATTATAATAAAAGGGTTTTCTAACAACTGGAAATTTACAAAAAACTTAAACTAACAACTGTTTTCTTATAATTGTTTTCTTGATGCTTGTTGTACAAAATAACACAGCAAAATACCCAAATTTATGATATATAAAAATCGATTTTTATACAAACGCGATTCTAAATACATAGGATTTCTAAGGTTGAAATAAATAAAATAGGATGACATGGATCACAAAAAAAAAGAAACTACAAAAAAAATGTTAATTAATTTCTTGTTTGTTTTTGTTTCGTAATTTTGCCATAGTATATAGTAACATGTTTTTTTACCTATACAGGCAAATTATATTACCTAGTTAATCACGCGCAAAAAAAAAATGAAAGAAGATCTATATACAACATAACCTTTGTATTTTCTCGTGTTTTTATATAAAAACCAAGTTTATGCTTTAAAAAAAGGAATTTATGTAAAGACCCATTAAAAATTAATTCCGTTTTTAAAGTGCGGTAAGACGTACAATAGGGTATAGTAAAACCTACTGATTTTTTATCTACTACAACCGTACAATTCTTTTTATTATTGGCGTAACTTATTAATTTGTATAAACTAATAACAAATTTAGTAAGATTTTACGTATTTGCATCGTACCAACTGCAATATGCACCTTTTTTAACTTGTAAAATTTCAACTTTAAAGAAATCAGGGGCCTGAGTTTTTTTTTTGCCAGAGCTCAGAGTATTAAAAAAACGAACAATATCTTTACCACGAGTTTTTTATTTCATGGGTTTTACGAACCCTGCGTGTAAAATAATGTAACAAACAATTTTTTTTTGGGTTAACTGGTATATGGTAAAAAAATTTGCTACCTTGTACTATTTATTGGCATTACCAATCCTTTGTATGCACGAGATTTCCGTAAATAGCCGTAAAAAGTAAAATACTATGCATTTTTCTATTTTAATCAGTTTTGAAGAGCTGTAGAGCAGATATATGTCTAAACAATATTTTTATTTACCATTTAATATAAATTGCACCGTTTTTTTATTTTTAGTAAAACCCCTAAAAACATAAAAGCTTCTAAAAAATGTGTAAGTATGTAAAAACGATACATGATATCAGATAAATGTTGGAATTGCAGCAAAGGGATGCAAACCTGTTGTTTCCTACTGATTTTTATCCAAAAATCGAATTGTTGTATACAAAATACATATACACAAATCTTTTTAATATTACCCGGGCAGTATAAAATCGTAAGCATTTGTATTTTAGTCTTTTATCCAAGTTTTATATAAGTTCAAAACATAACACAGGCTGTTTTGTAAATTTTACCCAAGGAAAATATACTTATCATACAATAAAATTTATTTATGAAAAAAATGCATCTGCAAAAAGGTAGATGGGGTTGCTTTACGAAAAGCTTGTGCTATATTGGATTGATTTTTGTCTTTAATCATATGCCTGCTGTAATATTACGAGATTAAATGCCTTTTACTTTAGATATTACAAAGCCTATCGATAAGTAGGCACTGCCTACAAATACTACACAATCCTAAAATTTTTTATCAATGGTTACACAATATGGTTTATGAGTAGACAAAGGTCATTCTTAATAGATTTTCAATAGCACTAGCAGATTAGAATCATGCGCAATTGTTTTTAGTACATTAAAAATAACCCGGATTTTAAATAATATTAGAAATGCTTTGCCATAATTTTTACGTTAAAAAATAAAAAAGAATTTTTTTTTACGGGACAACAAGAATATGGGATTTTAATTGGTAAAAGAAAACTGATTAGGCCGTTTAACAGTCGATTATATTATATAAAAATAAAAACCACATTTTGTACTTTGTAATATTTTACTACCCTACTCCGAGTTTTTTCGGTTTCAAAAAAGCTTTCTAGCAAGAAAAAACGTTGAAAATATAATAGTATTTTACTTACAATTCTCTTTTTGATCTTTTTTTGTACTTTTTGGTATACAGTTATTTTAGCATATACTTTTTACCTTTCGGAAACCTGGTGTACCGAAGTTGTCAATAAAGGATTTCACCTGACGTTAGATTAAATATTACAGTATCACACGTTAAAAATAAATGAATATATTTACTATTGTAAAAACCTTTTGATATGCTGTTTACATAGCGTAAATTCAATATTAAAGTTACTTTATGCAACAGACACTTTCACTGCTTCTATATGTAGCAATCGTGTTTTGTTTGGTTGTAACCTACTTTTATAAATTTAATTTGCCACTGATAGTGCATTTTTTACTGATAGTTTTCATTAAGTATATATATTTTCAACGCTTTTCGTGTATTAAAGGAGTATTATTTCTGGAAGCAAAATTTTTATCATAATACTATATTTTGAATTGAAAAAAAATTAGTTATTTAGTTAACATCATATGTGCGTTTATTTACTTATATTAAGTTTTTTTTCTAAGTTTTTTATTAATAGTGACTATTTCGCGAATTTCGTCAAATATACTTAACGCTATAAGTATCTTGTTTATTTTTTTTATTTGCGTATTACACACAAAATGCTTCTTTCAATTTTTTGTTATTGTCTACCCGACTTTTTTTTGCAAATTCTTGTGTGCTTAGCGTTATTTATACTTTTTACATTATGTAATGCGACTACAGTGACGCAAAAGCCGAGTTAGCGCAAAGAATTCTTACAATAATAATTTTCAGCTGTTTTTTTTTAAAAATGATTTAATAAAAGAAAAAATAGTTTTTTCTTAAAAAAAAATGATTAAGAAAAAAAAGTTTTTTCGTAATAGAATTTTTTTATATTGTAAAAGATATTTTTAATATAACTTGGATTTATAAATATTAAGTTTTACAGCTATGGTTTGTTATTTTCATCTTTTTTTGACATTTATTCCTGTCCTTGACTTAGGGATTGTATGATATCTTTTTGCTTTTGCTTTTTCTGTCATTTTATTTTTTTACAGTTGGATTTTGTTATTGTATATAAAATGTTTTTTCCCTTACAAGTCAAGCTGGATAAACTATCCATATTACAAAAAGGTTTGATAAATATGTAGTGAACAAATATTATCATCTAGTTTCATAGGCAAACTAAAATGCACAACATGAGTAAATGCGCCATTGCTAAAATTTACATCATTATAAAAATTATGATTTTGAAATAGAACAAATTAAGTCAACACAAAATTGCTATAGATTTGTCCACGGGTATACGTTTGTATACGCTTTTAGTTTTTGTGAAATTAATACCCAAATACTTCTTAGCAATATAAAAATGAAGATAACATCTGCTTACCATCCATTTAAAAACTTGCAATAGATTTAGATACTATGAAGATGATCAGATAAAATGTCGTTATACAGTTTTTGCAAGACATTAATATATCAATGTTAATTTATAACTAATACCCCCTAAAGAACAAAAGCATAGTTCTGTAAAGCCTTTCTTGTCGATTTCTACAGTATAAAGACATGCAAGGGTTGTATAAATTATCAATTGTGTTATTTACTGTAAAATAAGCAACAAAATGTACAAATTACGTCTATTTTACAACACAATGTTTGTAACTGAAATGCAAATGCGTTAAACCTATTCTAATGATAAGATAATATCAATTTACATTTCCATCTAAGGTCTGCATATGACTAATCTTTTCAAACTTATTACAAGCAAAGTGACCGGCCTGGGCATTCCCAATACCCAAAAATACCAAAAACACTCAAAACATTTTTAATTACGTATATATGATAAATCCACATTTTAAATGCAAAGAATTTACAATGAAACGTGTAATACAAAAAAAATATAACCGACAAAATGCCTAAAATAGCATTTATAAATGCATTTTTTACCACGTGTTATATTATGTAAGTATTATTTGAAAAAAAGATAAAAAGCAAAAAAAAAACATCCTCGTGGCAAGCCTTTATAATTTTTGCCTAGTTCCATAGCAAAGTGGTTTTTCGTTACATTTTTATCTTCTTCTTAATCAAATTTGTATCATTCTCTATGGTCTTCATGGTTATTGTTAAATATTTAAATCATTTTCTGCAACCGGAACTACAAGCTTTAAAATTTTCTTTTTTGACAACCGAACTATATCATTTATTTGCAGTTTTTCAAAGTGCCCTTTTTTAAATCATGTTGCATATTTACATAAAAGGCTTATTCGCGTAATAAATTTTATCGATTCCCTTTTCCCTGGGCTTGCGTGGTGTACTTTAATGAGCAACGTATAATGTTTTGTCGTAATTATCGATACTATAGATACTATCGATACTATCAATACAATTTTTTATTTTTTATTTTGTTATTTCTCCATTAACTTTACTTATCGTTTCTGTTGCATTTTTACTACATTTCCTTACATTCATTGTTTAACAGAGATATCAGAACAACTATTCTATGCATTTTTTTCTTTTGGATTTAAATTTTGGTTATTTTTTTATTGTAAACTCCCGGTCGGCAACAGTTAATAATGTTTCGGGTGCAAAATTGGTTGTTTATTTGGTCAATCTTTTACTAATACTTTTTATTTTTTGTTTTGCATCAATGATCCAAATGTTGCACGATAGAGTATTTTATTACAAGAAGCACAAAATTCCCATTAGCGCGAAGGTCAAAATAATCCATTCCTATTCGTATTAAGATCTGTTCGGTTCTATATCTCTACATCTAGCACGTTTTTTTTCGCTATACATATAACAAATTGCACGATCCTAACACAAATTTCTTACCGTTTTTTTATCCATCGAGAAAGGTAATCGTGTTTAACGTCATGTATGTTGCTTCCACACCTCTGTGGGTAAATTCTTCTTTTTTATAAATACATATCTGCAATCTTTTATTATTTTTGACACCACGCTGGTTTCTCATTCGCTAACGTTCAAAATGTTCTTTTCTGTCATATTTAAAACTGTGCTATTATCTTTATCCAGCCTTTTAACCCTTTTTCTGTTTTATTTAGATTCTTTTGCTTTTCTTCTTCGGATTTAAATTCTCTTGATGATCTATCTGCATCTGATACATGCATGTTTTCACATGATAAATATCATGATCATTTTCTTGGTTTGATTCAATTACTCTATTTACTCTTGTATTCTTTATTTTGCTTTGCTTCTGGTCATTTCTAGAGCTTTTTAATCACTCATAGTTGTAAGTTTTTATACATGAAGTGAATATGCAAATTTTTTGACTGCCTAAAAAATTGCTAACATTTTACGTATTGTTATTTTATATTTAGTTTTCACCTTGGTCGATTTTTTGCTTGCCTAAACTATGGGCCTCCCTTTATTATTATTCTTTGTCAACAGTAATGCACCGATGCCTGTATTTATTATATCGTTTTGTAAAATAGATGCTTAACTGTAATTGTGTAAAATAATTAATTGATTTTATCTTATTTAAATATTCTAAAAACTATAATAATTCTTCTTCACATTTTGTATTCCATTTCCAGTTTTATCGTCTAATTTATAGCTCTCGGTCATATTATAAAGCTTTTCGGCGTATTGCGGCACAAAGTATCGTATTCAATTTCTATACCCAAGAATCTTCTTACTATAGATATACACGTTGTCTTGTGTTTTTTTTTATTTCCGCGATTTAAAATTCTGATGGCAGTATATTTCCGCATTAATGTGCACTATTAATAATGCAGCTTTTTCTTTATATAACTGTAATTTACGTATATTTATCTGTCATTTCACAACTTTAAGCTTATGAGTTTTTTTTTCACATCAAAATATTATGCTTGTCTGCTGACTCGGCATACACAATAATATTTCCAATACAATCATCACCCCGCTATTCGATCAACCCCTTTAGTATTTTCGTTATAACCCCCTGCATAATCTGTGAGTTATTTTTTTATCCCATAACTATAGACACCATTATTTAAACACGCCCATCAAAATTAAAGCCTTCTTCATCCTTTTTACTTTGATTTTATATACAGAAAAATGCATGTTTTATGTCATTAAAGCTAGCTTTTTTGCTACTATGTGTTGCCGTAAAATATCTGTTATTTCCTGAAATCTATATTAGTCAATCTCTACTAAATCATTTAATTCTAAAAAATTACACACTAGTTCAGTAGCGTGCCCAGGGGGATGGGAAAAGGTAGTCCATTTATGCTCTTCGAAAAAGGATTTTACGTTAGAATTTATAAAGGGTGCTTTTTTTGTGCTAAGATTTTTTTGGATTTTAAAAATCTAAATATTAAATATTTAAGACCAATTTGTTCACTAAAAAAACTAATATGTAAAACATTCGTAAATTATGTTTTAAGGCTTTGTTTTGTCCAAAAACACTGACTACCCCCTTGGTAAAAAATTCCCGGGCACGCCACTGCACTTATGTATCAAATTTTTTATCGCACGAGATAAAAATCTACATTTTGAAGATGACCTTTGTATAACTACACGACGTTATAGATTGCTTATGTGTTTTCACTTTCAGTGAGTAATGCCTGATAAGATAAAGCGTTGTTTCGTAACATAATTGCATCTTGGGTAGTTAATATTCCACATCTTTTTACTAGTCAAAATGCAAATCTTTTGACGGAATTCAAAAATGCATTATTAAAATCTCTTGCAATAGTGTCAACGGCAAGAAAACCCTTATAAAAATTACAAGCACTTAACGTACTCGCTGTATTTTTTATTGGATTACAGCAAACTTTCTTTACCCTTAACTCTTTTTATTTGCACTAAACCTTGCTTAATGATCAAAATGCTGCAAACATAGCTTTTCTTGTCTAGAACACCCAAAAACGTTTTCATGTATTCGCAAATCTTTTCGTATGACTAATATACACTTAGGCATGGATTTTTTATTCATTTGCAAATTTTACAGCTGCAAATGGTTTTTCTATTATAAATATTCATACACATTCTACGGATTTCAACGCTTTAATTTTTTTAATACATAGAAACATGTAAAGCTAATTTTAATCATTTTAAAAGTTTGATTTAAAATTTGGGTTAAGAGTTTAAATTTTTAAATGTTTTTCTACCCATCATGCACCAAGTAAAAATCTACAAAAAATATAATATGTATACACGTTGATTTATATACCATATGCGAACATTCAGTCAGTTCAAAGAATCCAAATAGCCCCAAAAAAATCTCATATAAGTACAAAGATGAATTAAAACGAATACTAGCGGTGTAAAATGAATGATCTCCAGCAGAATCATACGTTACCACAAGTGTGCACTGGTTTTAACCTGAATATATTTGAAGGCAACGAAATGGAAATATTGCAGAAATTTTTAAACGGGATTTAATGTTAAATGAAAATGAAGCTTAAATATATAAACTGTCACAAGGATTCGAAGATCAATCTTTTACAATGTTATTTAGGGGTGATTAATTTTCCAGGGATAATGGATCCAAAAGTAAAGACGCAAATGAACAAAATGAATGCGAACAAAAGCTAATTAACAAAAATATGTGAGGATAAAAAATCTACAACAAAATTCAACACGGCTGAAAAGATTAAAAAGGCAATACGATTTTTAAATAAATCAGATACTGACAAAAATAATGTCAGTAGTGATTATTGTTCAAGGGTTGACTTTTTATAATTTGTTACTTTGAATACAATAAGTTTTTATGCTGTAAAAAGGTGAATGATTATTTATGCTGTGAAAAGGTGATTGATATTTTATGCTGTAAAAAGGTGATTGATTGTTTATTGATAAAAGGAATCTGGTCAATAGTATCCCTTACGAAAGGGATTAAGTATCTAAAAACGAGATTGAACATATGCGCGATATTATAGATACAGGAAAAAAATTACAAACTACTAATTTGACGCAGCAGTTTTACATTTTAAGCTGGATGCTTATTAATAACATTTGTGTACAAAATCTTAATAACCCTAAAAACACTACACATTATTAGCCTAAATTTTAATTCGCATTGGTGAATCCTTCTATTACAGAAAAAGTTTTTTAATATTGTATTGCAACATTAAACGCGCAGAGATATTTTTGCAATTTTGTGTATACGTTTATACCTTGTTTTTGATGAATCAACTGACAGTAGTTGTAGAAAAATTTTAATGTGCTAATAGGGAAACTGAATAAGAAAAATGCCATTAAACCAATTTATATACAAACAATATTGTTGCCAGTATGGAATTCCGCTGTAATTTTAACCGAATTAAATTATCTATTACCGCAAATGTACAGGGAAGTAAAAACAGAAATAAATTACGAATATTAATTTTGCATAAAGCAAATTTATTTGTAATCAGTACAACAGTAATTATATACAGACTAGCTAGGTATCATACCATGTTTTGTGCTGCTGATGGATTGCATAATGTTGTAAGTTATTTACGTATAGAGTCTCTTAATTGTAAGTTATTTGTAAGTTTATTTTCAAATAAATATGTAAAAAATATTAAATCACGATATTATATGCAAATCAAACTAAAATGTGTTTCCCGCTTTCCCAGTAAATATATGATGGAGGACGTGGATCAAATTGTATGACCTGTATATATGATACATATTTAGTGATACCGTAAAGATTCAAAAATATGGCCGGCTTGATATAAATATTTGATTCCTAGAGTGAAGAAAAAAGTCTCGATAATATGACCAAGTTTAAAATAAATTTAGAAAACTTAGTTATCACAAAAGTCACACATATTTATTTAATATCAAATTCTGAATACATTTCGAACATTAAGTCATCGCCTTCTTCATTTATCTAACATACTTTAAAAGCATTGAATAGCGTTTTTCTTTACATCGTAATTAAAGCCCTTGTGACGCAGCGACACATTATTTTTGTAGATGGTGGTTTTAACTAAGACCCTCGTTACTAATCATCGATCACCCAGTCATTATATTTTTTTCCATACAGGACTTAAATAGTCCCATTACTGTGGCATCATGAGGTTGCGCAATATCAGTATATCCGGAAGGCACAAAAATTGCAAGGTAATTTTTTTCTCTTAATAAATCTAAAATAGATGCTTTTTATTTACCGTAAATGCATTCATTACTAAAATTTTGTACTACGGAGAGTCAGGAAGGCTTCCAAAATAGAGTTGTATGGTATCTGTGTCCTTCCAGGCATTTTTTGCTTTTTAATTAAATAATAAGCATTTAAATCCTGTATTTTTTTTGATTTTTCTCTTTCCTTTAAATACAAAGGACGCGGTTTAATGAAAACAGTCAGATGATATTGTAAGTGCAGCTGTAAATCGTAATTTTGATTGTTTATTCCTTTTAATTGATATCTTTTTTGTGCCATTTATACCAACAGTCGATGACGGTGACATATCAAGAACGACCCCAGTCTCATCTATATTTTATATATGGCTAGGTTTAACGTCATTAAATGCTATCAAATCAGAAATCTTTAGTTTTTTTATAGTCATTTATTAAACTATAATTCATATCTTTTTGTATTCTGTAAAAGATGACTTATTATTGTTAAATTTATACCTCCATTTTGAATTTTTATGCCAACAGTTACTGAATTTTGGTTCTGGATAAGCAACAGTTTTAGAGGCATCATAAATACGCTTAGCTGCATTTCTCATCAATTGATATGTGACTGCGATTATATTATCTCGCAATTCCATTATCTCGCCATATGCTTCTTCTGAAAGCATAGAGTAAAATGCTCGTCTTAACCCTCTGAGCGAATCATATAATCCAATCGAAATTTAAATAACGATTTGTTTTTGAGCCAGTTTCGCAGGGTGTGCGTGGGATTTGATTCTTTGGGCCACATGAGAAATACTTGTATCGGATCTTTCATATGCTCTTATATACCGCATCTTTTCATTATTTTTGTATTGCTTTCTTATTGGCGACGACGGGCAATGAACCGTTTTTTGGAAGTTTAAATATAAAAAGCCTTGATTAAATACCCAGAATTATTTAAACCCTAACCGCATTATCGAGACTATACAGCATATAGATTTTTTTTTGGCAATTTTCCTAATTCAGAACTTTAACATATATTTACAAGCCAGGAAATTATTGATGAGCTGCATTTTTATAAAATCAATGTGATAAATACAATGAAATTAAAAAATTGGAATATAAAAATCTGACAGATTGACAGCAAGTAAGCGTTTGTACAAGTATACGAAAAAACATTGAGGATCTTATATTTATTACTGAATTTAACCGACTATTTATGTAACCCGAAGTATTATTGTTTTACTAGTTTTGATTACGAGTACTGTTGTCTAGCTGATAAATATTTTATGCATTGCCCTCTAACATCGAATAGTATAGAAAAAACATTTAGTGACTATCGCAACATATACGATCATCTAAGAAAAAGTCTAAAAACAATGTCAACAAAATATATTTGGTTCTTTAGCTTAATTATACGAAAAAATTCGTTTACCAGTATTTATTATCTTCTTTTAGTTTTTATTGCGTTTCGGCCTTATTTTATTTATACCCTTTTTATACACACATTCAAAATTATCCAGGCCCTATTTCCCTACCAACCTTTTTCCTTGTGCAATTTCTCGACCTCTCTACTTGAATTATCCTCCTTTTCTTTGCAATTTCATCTTTAGCATCTTGACTTCTCGGTACAGCACCGTTGTTCTTGTAACTAAGTCACTACCACATATGCTCCTTTGCATCAGCACTTGCTAAGCTCCACACTAGCTTGTTTCATCAAAACATAGTCTTTTTTTTTTTGAAACTGTCTCAATATCATCGAGTTTATTTTTTTACACATTTATCTTGTATTTTTTCGGTCCCTTGTCCGCGAGCAGCTGTATTGTTCTAGATGTATTTGCTGCTGAAGCCATGTAAGTATCCATTAAATAGACAGGGGTAATATTAAGAGATATATTGTATATTATATGTCAGATCGTGTATATATGTTTATATAAAAAATTACCATAAAAAATAAAAAATGGAATTTTTATTTAAATAATTTTAGTTTTGTTTTTTTTGTTTTAAAAAAAACTATATAAAATCAAAACCAAAATAGAAAAATGTTCTTTACTGACAGATTGTACTGCACTAGGTTTTACAAGGTAGACATATGTTAAAAAAGCAACCACTCCAAAAATTTAGGCCTTATTTCGTACAAAAAACGCCTTCAACTTTTTCAAAAGGTACTTTATTGCGGTAAATCAAAAAAAAAAATCTAGAACATAACACAAAAAGTCAATACCTATTACAGTTGATTGGATGGTACGATAATTTGTAGATGTTTACAATGCATTTTGTCTATATTGCATATTTTTGTATGTACTTGCAAGTAAAACAAATATATGTATTCTTTTTTGACATAATTTCATGTTTCAAAGTACAAACCTTGTATTATAAAAACAATTATACGACAATAAATGTACATGTATTGTACACGAACTATTTTAAGAAAATTTTATTTTGTTGCGTATTAAATAGATTTCTGTCTAAAAATGCGCTGTAAAAGACGCTGCATAAAATTACAAATAGAACAAAAAAACAGTATCTAGTAAATGTGGCTTTGTTTTTGCTTTTTTACGCAATAGTGATTTTTGTAGTTTTTGTGTGAATCCTTTTATTAAAAGTTTTTTTGTAATATACCCCTGTAAGCTCTTTACAGAAATATTTTGGATACAATTTTAATTTTGAAATAAAAAAAGAATTAGTTGTATTAGTAATTAAAAGCATAATTCTCTTACTTTTATATGTTTTATCGTCAAGAAAAAACAGAACTGATTACTTTTTTTCTTTTTATTATGCGAATTATTTTTTTTAGGAGAAAAAAGTTTTCGATAAGCTACTGTTCTTTATTATTATAAAAGGTAAAAAAAAATATTTACCTTGTTTTATTAAAAATCATAGTATTGATTGTTGTTATATATTTGGCTTTTTTGTAGAATACAAAACATGCATTTTTTGTTTTATAGTTTTAATACGATTATTTTTTATTCATTCACAGCATATTTTTTTCTGTTTTTTAGCAAGAAAAAAATACCCGCAGCTAAGAAAAATTTTTCTTCGCCGCGTATACCCGGCCCGCGGTTCGCATATTTTTAGAATAATGCAGACATATGATTTGCTTTTAATGCTTTAACAAAAATCTATGAATTCTGAAAGATGATTGTTTATGTTAATCTGTAAAAAAAAACGTATTTATTTCGCAAGGCAACGAATCTCTGTATTAAATAACTTTTTTTATTCAAACTAGAAATATAAAATTATCTACTGCTTTTCCAGTCACCGTCCAATATGAAATCGTTTGTTAATATTTTTTTTGTAATTTGTGTTTATAATCGCTATTGACATGTAAAATCAAACAGTATTCATGCTAATAAGCCATTTTATATAAACCTACCACGTCTTAAGCATGATAAAAACATATTTTGCGCTAATTTGAAATGATGCATGCGTAATTTACAACGAAAATATAAGTATAATATTTTTTTTCAAAGCCTAAAAAAACTATAAATGCAAAGTATAAGTACCAAAACTATGCTAGAAAAATATAAAAAATACTAAACCCATAGTGTTTAGGCAAGACCTGTATAATATTAGACCTTAACTAAAGACTAAGTGATAAATATTAGGTAATATTCATATAATATAGATAAAGCATATCTATGACACTAGACTTGCTGATTATGTATGCTATATTTACAGCACCCATAGTTTTTTTAGTAAGCACAAAATTTCTATTTTTTTCGTTTGAAAATGTAAAACTAAGTCATTTTAGAAGTTAAAAACATTCTAAATAAATCGCAAAAATTTTGAAAAAAGAAATAACATAATTATTACAATTTTTTTATATGAAGGATACAGTCCCAAAATGATACAAAACACCCAATGGTCATAAGTTTGTTGCGAATATCGGGCGGAGTAAAAAATTACATATTTTATGATATTTTATGTATATAAATGGTTTATGTTCCTTTAATAATATAAATATGCCTTGTAAATATTACGCCTAGATTATCTGCAATAAAGCATATTTAAAGTATGTAAAAGACACTGGTTCATTTTATAAAACATGTTTATAGTTTATAAAATATTTTCGGAGTAGTTCTTTAAACTTTTTTTTTTATAAAGTACTATTATAACATATACGTAGAGTTTGCAAAATCCCGGGATAAGAAAACCCGGGACAAAAAAAACTTTAAGAACGTTTTCCCGGGATCCGAGATGTATCCCGGGATTTGTAAATGTGTATACAATTACCCTTTTCTGCTTTTTATATTTTTTTCTGTGCAAAATATGCTAAAATTAATTGCCATGATGTTTTTTTGTGCACTCTAGCATCCGTTTCCTGCAAAACAACAAATGTAGCATGTTCTTAAAATTTGGGTTTATTATATTAAAAAAGTTTACTGTATGTTCAAATATTTTTTCTTACTGGATAGATTCCTATATATTCACTTACAAGCTCAAAAGATGCACAGAATATTAATGCGATATAGAAACACTAGATGAATTAATAAATGAACCAAATTATACATAGATAGAAGTTTAAACGAAGTATATATACATGTTTTTTTCTTATAGATTAAAAGCCACTAGGCGATATAAACAAAAGTAAGGGTATAATATTTATACATTAAAACGCAACTAAAAAAATACTTTAATAATGCAGAAACAACTTTTATTACACCAAAATTAGTCATTTTACAATTTAAGTATAACCATAACATGTAAATTTGCATTTTACACGCAATAATCGCAAGTAAAATTATTATAGAAATGTAAAAATATGCAAAGCCGCTTGTCACACAGTGTTGTTTTTTAAACAAATAATATGTAGTTTCTTATGTGTTATACTAGTTCTCAAATTTACAGTTTTAAATTACGAAAACTAACTGACTATGTATTTTAAACTTCATAATTTTCGACTTCTTGCTTCTAACATGAAGCATTCGTTTGTGTCTCGTTTTATATCATGAAAAAAACTTTTCAACAATAATAACCAAAATGCTTATTTTTATTTTCTGGACTTAAAAAAAGGTCTAAATAGGTGCAAGTACGACAAAATAACATGCAAAAAATTTTTGAATGGACAATTTTCGTCACTAAAAATCACTAAGTATTTTATTTGTATTTATTTACACAAGCACTACTATTTATTTAGATTCATCATCTGTCTTATGCCTCAAAAAAATGCCAAAGATTAACATTACGTATACAAGTGTAAATACAGCCCTTTTTTATGTCTTTTTACGTGGTTTTGTTAACATATTACGTACAAAATGATAAATTCGGTCAAACATATACCCATTGACGCCATTTATCTATGTATTTATCTATGCATAAGGTATCTTACTTACCTTGCTGTACTAGCGGTGGCAAGATAAAAAGCTTTAAATAGCTACATAAAATATAACAAACCATGTGTTTTAATTGGATTTTCTAAATTCGAAAAAAAACAAAGACATAAAAAATATTAGATTGAAATATAAGCAGGAGGTTAAAACTTTTAATTTATGTTTACTCATATAACATACGCAATTACGAAAAACATCTAAAGCATAATCGCATAACTTTTTTTTGAATTGATTTTCTTGTGGTCGCGCGCTTTCCTAAACACTTTAACCAAATTGACACACGGTAGAAAACTTTACATGATAATTGCTGACGCTAATCAGTGTAATCGCGCGTGAATGGCGATCGATTGTTTTTTGCCGTTATACTTCTGTGTCGTGAATTTAAGACAAAAAATAAAAAGGTTCAAACTATATCTAAGACTGCATATAAAATTTTTATTCTTGTAAATACGATTTTGTACGCTTTAAAATGTTTTAACCTTTTTTTTGCTTTTTTTTGCGATACTAAGACTATTCAATGTTAAATTCTCGTTCATATGACCAAAAGAAGACAAAAATGAAAAAAATAGTCGTTACCTACTAAAAATTTAAATTAGTAAATTTCTTTGATGTAATAAACTTTCTGGTGTAGATTTTACATAAATGTTGCATTTTACATAATTTTTTAATTTTAAGCTATATTATAAAAACTCAAATTTGCTCTTTAGGCATTTATATATATTATTGTTGCTTCAATATTCTTTAACTCTTTTGAAAGGTAATTTTAAATATAATTTATATAACTTTGTTTACACTATGATTTTAGTTTATACGATTCTAAACGTTACCAAAAAGTATTTTAATCAAATAATACATTTTAATGAATAAATTATCTAATTAAAATATCGGGATCCCGGGATCATGTTTAATCTTCCGGAATAAAATCTTTAGTCTTTTTTCCTGAAATCCCGGGATTGCAAACCCTATTAATACATAATGCTACTTATAAAGTGTAAAATATATCGTGCAAATATATGTGTTATCAAAACCATAGTGTATTACAAAAAAGTAAAAGTACAAGTTAACCACAGGAATGACTTTATACAACATAAAGTTATCAACGCGTTTAAAAACGGATTTTTTATTTGTAACACTTTTTGCATAAGTAACAATTTTTTTTTATTTTAATTGCATTTATATAAGCACAATTATTGCATCTCGACCTTTTAAGAATGTTTTGGCTCGAAAATTAAAAACCATCTGCTTTAATTCACAAATTAAAAGTTTTTTGGAGTTTACTAAAAAATAATTCCGCATAAACTGTGATTTTTTACTGTTTAGACACTTTAAAATAACCATTTAAGTAAAATAAACATTAGTGAAACACGTTACAGATTTTCCAAAACATACGTATAATTGTAATTATAAAAAAACGACCAAAGTATGTAAAAAAATGCATGAGAGTTAATAGAAACTTTTATTTTAAGTATCTATAATTTACCTAAAATCTGACGTAT
>JAQFYM010001339.1:0-35219 GCA_034694785.1 Agrenia bidenticulata | reverse complement strand
TGTTTCAAATTTTCGCCATCGGCGCTCCAATTTTTGCGAATGTATTTTTATGTCTTATATTCATATATATTTATTTTTACGATTACGAATACGATTACGAATACGATTTCCTAGAATTTTTTATCTGGTAACCAAGATTGGTTAGTAATAATTAAATAGAAACTGTTAGATTAGCGTATGTTCAAAAGAGAACCGGGTTGGGCTGTAAGTTGGTTTAAAGAATGCACCGACTTAATAGGAGAGAAAACGCTCCTTGTAAATTGTTTCTTGATGATAATTTGAAATCAGCCTCACATCCAAGATTAAATTAATTTTGGGGTGAGAACCCTAAAGATGAAAATGTATTGTGATGTGATTAATTTTTCTAATCTTTATCATCAGATGTGTTATTTCCCAAAACATGATGACCACAAGTTTACAAAACATTTTGAGAGGCTTCTAACAATTTAGGGACTTTCTCTTTGAACACAATCAGTTATTCATTGGTAGCTTTTATTAATTACTTTTAACCTTAATCTTGAAATCATCCTTCTTCCCATATTGTGGGGCTTAGTGAACTTGACCAACATTAAAAATCAAGCTACTCTTCGTAAACACAAAAGTTAGACGGACCCATGGATGTCATACACCAGTATCACGCCAAATTGATATTGCCATATGTGTGTAGTGGCTTCATCATAGCGTGTTAGGAGCATGAGAAACTTTGTGATTGATCAGAAGATTGATTTCTTGTACATCTTGGTTTTCTTTTTTTATCCTCAAGCTGCACTCTTTCATGTATTAGTCGTAAAGTCAAAAGTATATAGATAGTAATTTGTTGGAAGTTGGAATGAATTGGAAACCTATATTCATGTCAGCAAAATAGATGTAATTGAAATAAATGTTTTGATACTTGATAATAAGCTAAAAAGAGTTTACGAAGGGTTGAAGATGACATTTGATTCAGGAAGGATTTGACCCAGGGAGGATGGTGATTCTGAGGTCCAATAAATGTAAATAAAAAACGTTGGCTACACTACACGATATACTAAACCTTTCTCAGGATCAATTTATTCGTCAAGATGGGAACAAGTTACTCCTGTAATACATCATATGAACCTCCGTTTTGAGAAGCAATTGGAAATAACGGATTTGATTGCTTATAAAAATCTTATGGTAATTCTGTAAAACAGGTCTACCACTTGCAATACATATTATGAACACCACCAACCCTCATGTTTTAACGTATTATGTCTTATTGGACTTCGTACACTCGCAAAATCTTTGACAGTGTTTTGAGAACTTGCCAGAAAATAATAATAACCGTTACCACTTCTACCAAGTTATAATCATCATAATTGAGCAAACTTAAAGGACAAAAACGTCACCATCAAAATATTTCTTTTTAATCTGCATAGGTGTGGGATTAGTTACCTATACGATATATATTTGAAGTAAAAAATATTCATCAAGCACATATAGTAAATTTTGATTTGGTTAAACTTAATTTAATTAAACTTAATTTTTTTGTCCTACTAACAGTCGCAGATATACGTCAGGAGAATCAAAGAAATAGCAATAAAATACCATCAAAATATTCAACGTAAAGCATGCCACTCTTTCTATAACAATGATTCATAAATGACAAACAAAGCCTTTGTTGTTTTCCATATAAGTATGCACCTAGATTATAAATTTAAGTATGCACATCCGTGTTTATGCCCTATTATCTACTTACCCATGCCTTGCCCGTGTGTTTAGTATTGTAAATATGTTAGAGCCTACATTCCAGATTGAATAGACCCACTAAATAAAATGAAAACCCTACATTATGTACAACAATAAGCCATGCAAAATCATGAAATGTAAATAATAAAGGGAAGAGTTTTAGTAAAAACATTGGAAAATAAGAGGATGTAATTAATCAAGGTAAATCCACTTTCAACAGAAATTTCGATTTAAATATAATAAGTGAAATACAAATTCATATTTTCCCCATTTCCCTTCAAAATTTTTGAGCATAAAAATACCAAACTCTGAGAAAAACAAGCATTTAACGAGAGATTTAGTTATAAACCAGGCTCAAGTAATACTAATAAAAACACACGGTTTAGAATCTTCTTACTTCAACTATCTCTGACTGTTTCGACCAGTAATTAAAACTGAGCTAACCTGACAACATTATTTTTTTGTTGCATGTAATTATATTAATATTGGATATGACTATGTTCGGTGTCTGACTCTCAGCGTCTCGCGGTGGCGGTGGTTTGTAATTTCCATGTGTTGCGAGTTGGTGTGTAAGCCTTAAAGAGTTTACAAAAAAATTAGCGCTTGATTAAATGATTTACGTTGTGGAGACCGAATCCAAATAGCATGCTGAGTGCGTAAAGGTAAATAATATAAGGCACGGTTTACGGTGAAATGCAAGGATGAGCATCCCACTGAATTATGAACTATTATTTGATATAAATGCATTCATTGAAACTTGAAATCTGTAGTTCTCGTTTGTAGAGCGACTAAGCCGTTACAATCCTAACCCAATCCAATACACAATACGAGTTTTCTAAAGAAAAAACCAAAGGATAGTAGTGATCATCTCATCATCATCATGATCATCTCACCTGTACCCAACAATCCACCCATCACGTATTTTTATATTATGAATCTTTCAGATATGTTATGTGTGGCTCTCTTGAGCTTGGAATCTTCAATTTACTCTTACTCTAATCTAATACACGGGCTTGGCTAGTAATCTTCTAGTAATTTAGTACAATACAATAAAAAGTACAATATATAACATATTATACGAATTATACACACAGATACTCTATAGGCTCTAGTACATCATTTTGGGTCAATTTTACTCCCTCACATATGAACGGTACTCTGTGCTAATTTTTCGGCCTAGTCTTAAATGACCATCAACTGTTCTCAATTTCGGAGATCATCATTTTACTCTGTCACGTCTTCCTCAAACAAAATATCCTCAAAACATTCTGAAACAACGAGTCCTTTAGTCTTGAGGTTGACTGTCACTTCCAAATAGTTCTGGTTCTATCTTCACAACCTAAAAAATAACACCTTCTACTTCACCAAAATATTAGTTAACCTTATTTTTTTTACTACCGATCTTAACTATTTAATTTAAAAGTCGTGAGTGTATGCTAAGAGTTACTCTAGCGAAGAGTACAGAAATGAGAGATGAGATAAATAATGCCAATGGACATTTGGCTCATATGTTGTATCTTCTATGCTGATTTTTCCCTTAGAACATTGATGTAGGATTTTATGTGGGTGCCGGATTAATTTTCATTAAAGTTACATGAAAATGAGATAGAATTTTGGAATTAAATGGCATTAAGCCAGCTAATAACTTGCTTTGAGAATAGTCGCTTCATCAGGGGAATGAATATTAACATTTAGCTCGCAGCATCAACTATAATATCCGCTTCAATTATTCCCATACTTAACTTTTAGGAAAGTTAAGAGGCTAAATGGCTTGTGGGATTTGTAAGATAGCTAAACGGTTGCCAAAATAATCTTGATAGTCAATACTTGGTCAGAGAGTTTATTTATTTCTGTCTATTATATACATCTAGGGGTTTCAGAAAGTTTTTTGATCTCCACAATAGGTGTTCGAAAAGCAAATAAGTAAATAGGGAGTAAAGGAACTGTGGAATAATTTTGTAACCTATAGAAAATAGAAGAGTAAATCTCGTAACCTGAATTTAAAGTAACTTTCTGTCTGCAGTCTCGTCAGTTACTGATCTTCAATAATGATGTGGACTAAAGAGGGTTACGACTTTACTATTTGTTTCATTCATTTTTAAACGTGAGAATAAAGCTTTGGATCGATGCAATTAATGTTGACAGGGTATGAGACTCTTCTGTGTTACATAGCTACAAGCATATCAAATTATTGTTTTCCCCTATGATTTCGTGAATACTTTCACACAAAAGTTCGTTACCACTTCCTACTTGACACATGGTAGAGGTTAATCACACGTCACACGTAATGTTTCTTAAATTTAATTTTCTGTGGCTTTAAAAAAATGGATGCTCTAAACCAGTCTAAATAATTACCAAAACTAGGTCTGTTTCTAACAGATTGTCTTTCATAAATAATGATATCTTAGACCCTTTCCAAAATGTAAACATTAAGAATTCCTCCTGCAGTACTTTGAGTTACTCATTACTTTTCATATTTTTGGTTTTAGCTTCTAAGAGTTGGCTTAAATGGTTTAGTTTTTTAAATATCTTATAAATTCTTATCGTTCGTTCTTCTTCGATTTGGTAAGGAAAGCACCTAGCTCCCCCACAACGATTTGAATAAAACTTATTCAAAAAATTCACGAATGTTATTTTTTTAATCGCGGGTTTCGAAGTTTCGAAAAAAGTAAAAACCAAATTTATTTGCTTATTAATCAGGCAATTTGAATTAAATTCGGTATGAAGAGTCTTATGGATATCCAAAGAAGCTTTTTACAAAATTTAAAAAAAAACCGATAAATAGGTTTCTAAACATTTTTAATGGCGGTATGAAAGTTGAATCAACATTCAGAAAGCCAAGTACCTGCAACATGGGGGGAAACCATTAAATGATATTGTAATATTAACTATTTGGACACACTTTTTATTTTTTTCAGATCATCTTAGTGTGTATTTTTAAGGGGAGATATAAGACTTTACAAACTTAAAATTGTAATAATAAGGGAGGACATTCACCGCTGGCAAGGGGTCAATAGTTACGGGATGGAATGAACCTTGTTTCGGGGCGCATTAATAAGCGGGATACCCTCTAAGTCGAGATCAACATTTCCAATTTTTCTTCCAGATCTATTAACAACGAATTTTATCTTTCCAAAACATATGATTCCATTCATTCAACATTTATTTCCAGGTCTTGTTTGTCCCAAATGTGACACCCCAAACCCACTGATCTGAATTGAATGTCAACATTTATGTCAAACATTACAAATAGACCTGAAACATCAACACCTCCTGGAATACAAACTTAATCAAATTCTTGCCTACTACTGACGCCTACAATTTCTCTGCCTTCAACATTTTCTTACCCAATCAATTCTATCTATAAATCATCAAATCTTCTCATCTTTGGGAAAGCAAAATCGATTTGTCCGATCTTTGTTCCATATTTTATTTCTCTATTTTGAATTGTCTAGCCTAAAATCACTCTCAATATTAATCTGTAAAAAAAATTCATCCTCAGTCATATATGCTGCTAAATATTGTAGCTTTGAAGACCGTCAAAACATAATTTATCAGAAACAAAACGTAGATTTGTTAGAGGCTAGTTCTAGTAGTATGATTAAATGCCTTCGTCTTGTATATATGCTGTTAGGATGTTAAAAAACTTTTAACATTCAGTAGAAAAAAACCTCTGACACTGACCTTAATTCTTGTCCACCAAGAAAGATACGAGGGAACTCTGTTTGAAGAATATTCCACAATAATCATTCTCTACCAGCTTCACACATTGTGGCTAAAGGAAGCCGATGAGTTAGCATCGGACGAAGCTGCATGACGAGAAACTTGAGTAGATATATGGGAATTAAAAGCGTTAAAAAAATGGAAAGAGCAGAAATGAATGAATGAAATCAAGGAAATATCTAATCTGAAGCGTGGCTTGACGTTGGAAATTTGCTTTAGGCCTAATCAAAACATGACGTACATGAATGCATGCAAATGTCCATATCGCGTACACTTTTCTTGCTGCACATCTAAAAGGTTTCACTTCCTTCCTTCAAGACAACTTAAGTTGATAAAAACGAGTGGAAAACAAACTTTTTTTGTAAAACTCTAAGATGCAGATGTTCAAATCTCGACGAATCTGCAAACACGAATTCGTTTGAATTTAGACCCTTTGAGGCTTTGACAGGATGGAGTGAGTGAATAAGTAGCAAGCAGAATCAGGAAAATTCAGATTCCACTAGTAATTAACTGTCTTTATTTGGCCCAGGATATCAAAATTAAGAGACAAGATGGTAATAAATCAGAGAGATTGATTCAACATTCCAACCGAAGAGAATAAAAATATCTAGGTCATCGGTTTCAATATTTTAACATACCGGGAATAACGATGCAATGGTGACAGGTGGAGCAAAAAATATTCTCGTAAAGTCTGCTTTGCTCTGCTCTTAGATTCAAGTTCTCCTAGCCTATAGATGAAAGAGTTAATTTAGTTCAAACGCTGAATATCATTTGGGTTACTAAATTGGATTTACTATGTGATAAGATTAAATGATCGAATAGGAAGGAGCCGGACCGTTCAGATACATTTAGTTTATTAAGGGCTCGGTGGGAAATTAAATAAATTCAGAACGAAGCTTTCAACTTGACTAGATGTTATTGCTTTTTTTTTTACTTTGCTAACTTCTTAAATGGACAATGTTGTTGCAATAGCATGCGTCACAATAATATGTTGCATTTCAAGGAACTATCCAATTGTAATTCGATATCGATAAGTCTTGGAAATTAGGAAAGATGAGTGGTAGTTTTGTGTAGGAATCTAAATGTTGATCTTAATTAGTTGGATGAGTAATCTGTACTAGAGCTTGTAATTTTGACTAGTACTTGGTCACTAAAGAAACCCTTTAAGAATGAATGAAGAACTGCTAGGAGGCCGTAGAAAGGAAGTCTGAGAAAATGGAATAGACGGATGTTAAATATGTGAGGAGTTTGTGAGGTGTACACAATGATAATAAGAGGTACGATAGGGTTAATCAGAGTCTGACTGATAGTTGTTTTAGATGGAATGTTGTAAGAAACCACAGTCCAAAGAGAACTTGAACTCACTGTTGATGGAGGTGGCTTGCTTGTCGTGCTAGTGTGGTTGACTTCCGTGTAACCTTCAATGATCTTGACCCCTTGGCTCTTTGAAAATCCCAGCCAGCACCTTGCCCAACAGGTCCTCGAGGTTGGACGACTATGAATACATTACCAGAGATTCGGATGACTGACTAGTTTTGGAAAGAAGTTCTTCCAAGTCAACATTGCTTGCGGTACTTATACATCCAGGCCAATAGTTTCACCTTTCCATCCAACACATCTTTATCGTCATGTACAATCCCTGTGTCCCAACTACCTTATTACCGTCATTCGTATTTGGCAAGGAATTTTGTCAACTCTAGGCTGTATCGCCAGTATTACTTCACTGAGGGTGCCACAATGAGAGGAAACTGAAAAATTGCCAAATATTTAAATCACCAAAAGGTTACTCTCTGCCCGTAGGTGTGACCCATGAATACAATGCTACATTCCGATCCAAAATTGAAATAAAAAACCAACAGCCATATTGTTTATTTTACTGACCACTGCTTATTAAGATTGTAAACCAGGGCATGGGTCAAACTTTACACTCTGGATATCTTAATCTCTTTTTACAGCTTATTTATCAACTCTTGTACTCCTTCGCCCCAATTTTAGGGAATAAACATGGTGATGATATTATTTTCATGGTTCAAATTACTCAAAGATTACCTTGTACGTAAGTATATAACACCAGAAAGATCTACCGACTGCATCATCATCATCATTTTCATCTTTGATGTTTACGGTCCGGAACAAAATGATGTAACCCTTTGAGCTCTTTGCTTCAGATCATAAGTTGGGTGATGAAGGATGATTTTATTGGACTACTGCCATAATCCATAAAAACATGGAGGACAACATAGTTTATGATGAGTAGTGAAAATAATGAAGAATGAATTTGCGGAGGCCATTGATCTGCTAAAATAGTTTGATAGAAATTTTGATTGAGAAAACGGTTTGGAATTTGGTAGTTGTCTCTCGTACAAATGAGTGAGATCTTGATTCTGGTAATTGACCCAACTCGTTGGTTAAGAGAAATAAGGCCAAGGACCAGGAGGACAAGTTAGTGGTGGCAAGGGCTTCTCATGCAGGTGGGGATGATGAGGGATTGGAAAGTTTGAGGAGAAATCGTCTGATATTGATAATAGTATTTGAGGGAGATTAAGTTGATAGAAGAACTAGCAACCAAGTGTGGATCGAGTGTAAGTGTGTGAGTAAGCAAGCAAGCGACCTTAAGGTGATATGAGGCACAACGAACCGGAGTTAACTTAATGCAGTTTCCGTTAAAAAGTAGAAATGTAGATCATACACATATGTGTGGCGTAAAGTGGCCAAGTTCAAGAGCACAGAAAAGAGGTGTTGGCTGGGGGTCGACAATTTGAGGAAGAAACAAGGCGAGCTTCATCAAAGACCAACTCTTCTTTCAACTACTTACTTTGTAATCATTTTGCACAAGCAAAAAATGCCCACCACTTGGCTGCAGGGTAGCCAGGTCAGGTATAAAGAGATGGTTCGGAGCCTCACTCACATCACAAAGCATCCGAAGCTTCAAACAATCACATCTCAAGAGAAAAACCATTCTCTCAGGTAGACATTCGGACTTGTGTCGGATTCACTTCTTTTCAAAATTTATATCGTTCCACCGATTTTGTGAACCACTGCAGTGATACCATACAATTGTGATCAAGCTCCTCACACCCTACGATCTTTTTGTACAGTCTAGCATTGTCCATAACTCCAAACTCGGTGGAACGCCAGAGTGAAAGGCACCCTCGGCAATAACAACAACATCTTACTAGCCCTTGAATTTTGTTCCCTGTGACGTGAATCATTCATTAGTATCGAATATCCATTAGCTTTAAGCTTTAGGCTTTAAGCCCCTCTGAAAGAGAAAAGTTTTGTCAAACCGACTTGGATTAAAGTCTAAATTTTACCCACAGTCTTCATTTCCATCAAATTATTAGGGAAAGGCACAATGAGATCTGTGATTCTTTCCCATCTAGTTTATAGCTGTTGTTGTTGGTACTGAAGTGGTGGCCCTACGCTTGTGAATCATCGCCCGAAGAAGGATCAATTTAAGCTCTTGCTAACGTTTTGCTGTTTTTTTTTGTGATCAGGTCTTTTAAATCGGGTAAGGATCCCCCAACAACAGATTACAAAGATGATGCGTCAAATCGTCCTAGCTCTTCCATTCGCCTTCCTCCTTCTTGCCGGTGTGATGGCAGAAGGTGAGGTTAAATCTCCAATTGCTGATGAAGCCACTCGTGGTGGAGGATACTCTCAGCAATATCACTACAACTCTTACCCCAGCCATGACCCCTACGGTTACACTTATGCCGGTCTCTCTTTCGACCTCAGCACTGGACTTTTCCTTGCCCTCGGAGCTATCATCGTCCTCTTGGCTTTGGCCGCCGGTAAGATATTACCATTTTTATTTATACCTCAGGCAATCTCGAATACTTTACACAACTTATCTTTCATTTGACATTTTCCAGTCTGCTACCCACTTTTGAGCAAGAACTCCGGATACGGAGGTGACGGCTGGGGATGGTCCGGTGGTGGCAGTGGTGGTGCCGGAAGCAGCTATGGATCATACCGATCCCTTAACTTGGCTGGCATGTCCGAAAAGGTCCTCAATGCAGTAGAAAAAGCATACGAGCTGTACAACAAGAACCAATAATTGGTAAGTCGTCTACTTCATCGTTTTGTGTACATGATATGTATTTCTGGAGCTAGACCTATCGGGTTGCTGAAAACCCTTTTTTGAGGATATTGTTCATTCAAAATTTTAAAGATGGAAAAAGTTTTCTTTCAAGCAATTCTAAAGATTTTTAAGACCAAGTTCGGGTCTAGGATACCATTGATTATTTTAATGAGGGAGAGAGAAAACTTGGGGTTAGATGAAAGAACAGTTAAAGAAATAGCAATAGGTTGATTTGGCAAAAACAAGTTGGAAAGTAGACCTGGTTATGCAGGATCTAGCGACCTATAAGAGTTTAAACTTGACCCATCACCCAGTTTTCAAAGAAACATGGTTAGGTCGTTCACATAAACAAGTTTGTGTTTCCTGTTCTTCTTTCGACCAGTCTGAGTAATGAGGTCACGATCATAAGCAAGCAGTGGTAACTTTATATTATGTGGCAACTACCTTAAAGTAGTCGTTGCATGAGAACCAGTTTCATTCATGATTTCTCCGTTTTGAGTTAATGCTAAAAATGTTCTACTTCACTTTTATTACAGATTGGATAGCCAGTAGCCAAAAATATTCTAAGTTCTTTTCCTAATTCTTCGGGCTCACATGCTTTTCAGTCATTTCATCTTTGAAAAGGTTGGAAATCGTAAAATCTCAGGAATCTGCTGCTCTTGTTCCACAAATACATAATAAATCGGATATCCGCATGGGAGAGATGATTTCTGTGACTCAGGTGGATTCAATCTCAGTGACAAAGCTAACAATGGCAATCCCCTATTACGTGACAAAACCAACGTGACATTACAAACAGTGGACGTGGAACATTATAACTGAAATGCTCAAAATTTTCTTGAAACTTTTGTAAATGGTTTTCCTTAGGAGAACTTCGGACTGTTATCATAACGGGACAAACCCATATACAACTTTTGTATACACACTTCATACAACTTTACTTGCGTTTGCTAACCAAAGACTGACTTATAATGGACAGGTGACATTAGTTTTTTTTAGAATATTATAGATTTAAAGCTCACTCCAGGGGTGTAGCATTTGAACACAGCCAAGATATTATACTTAACCGTAATTATTGCGTAAGTGTACAAAAGTGACATTTCTGTAACCAAAGCCTACGCTTATTAGTGGGACACACCCCCATGTGTGCTCTCCAAAGCCATGACCCGACTTTATTACACAATCCTGTGTAATACTTCGATATCAAATGACGAAGGGACAAACCCATTCAGCTGACTGCCAAAGAACCCTACTTATGACAATACTTAAAGACAAATGACGATTGACAAACATGACAAAAATAATGGACTATCAAAGACATTGTGGACAGTCCTGTAGCTTGATATGGACGACTTAGAATCGACTAATCCCTACTCCCACCCCTTAAATTCAAGAATTTGATTTACAGACGAACAATCAGCTATCTTCTCCTTTCCAATAATATAAATTGCCTCTCCCATTTATTGTTATCCAGATGTTGGCTCATTTTTGCAATTTTTGTAGCAATTGAGATTGTTAATTGTTGTTAATTATTATTATTGAAAAATTTGTTGAGTTTATATTTATTTCCGAAAGTTTATATTCAAACCCCGTTTTCAAATGAATCGAATAAATAATTCAGATAATCTAATTCAAATGTTTATGATCTCTTCGTATTTTCTTCCATTAATCATATAATCTTCGCACTATACCTCCATCATCTATTGCCCTTCCCAATCTTCTATCCCTCTATCATCATGGAAAGATTACCCTGAAAAAAGCACTAGAAACTCTAAATAAACATAGGATTTGCATAAAAACTGTATAGCTTATTTGACTTCCATAAAGGTTCCCCAGTTGGAAGAAAGTATGAGATTTTACCTCGAAAAGGTCCCTTGACCTATGATTTAATAATTCAAAATAAAACTGAAGTATGCATAAACAATGTTAGGAAGGTGCTTATGTCATATCGATTATTTATTTATGCATGCTCTATTCTATCTGTATTTGCACTGCTACCAGAATTGTGAATATTGTGATAAATTAATAATTTACATTGACAAATCGATTGTACAGACCAGGTACATACTTATACTATGCAATCGATTGGGGACCTAAAGAGTCATAAAGGCGTCCTTCAGAGCTCATTGTCAACAGGGAGCTATGTGAAGTTGAACTTTGTGAGTTAGAAAAAAGACCCCTGAGTTTCAAGTATACATCCATTTACAGAGAAATATAGTAATTATTTTTATTTATTAAATTAAAAGCTATTTTTTAAGTAACTCCTACGATGAAATTGGAATCATACTTTTTGAAAATAATTGAAAATAATAAGCAGATATTTACTGCATGGATTTAATCAATAGGATTACCATTTCTGTCTACCTTTCTTCCATAACTTTAATCAATTATCTTATTGTCTATTTCAATCAGCTCAATTTAGTCATATTCGAGTTTCTAAAAACATTATAGGAAATTAAAAACTCAGCTTTGATAGGTTGCCTGAGAGAAGGAAACTTTTGTACTATCCAGTAATTGTTGCAAGATTTTGTAATAGAGAATGAGTTTTTATTCCAGTCACCAGGAAAAACATTCATTTAATAGATTTTGCAGCTTTATTGCGTTTCGTTTGAAAAAGTTACTATGATTTCTATTGATTCTCAGATAAAATTTCAAAAAAAAGTCAGTTCAATGACGATGCATCAAGGGATATTAGTTTCATTAGACCGTTAATTGCAAAGAGTCATTATTTTGTTTCGTAACTTTTGTGAAGGACGTTTTAGTAGGAAATACATATATGAATCTGTTCCTCCTCAAAATTCAATGAACAATAACTATACTTTTATAATTGAGTGTCTATAGATAATGAAAATTATATTCAATAAACCCAATCATTTTTATACTCGTCTTTATTTTATTCAAGATAGCTTTTATAGTCCGTCCCGAGTCAGAGCTTATGACCTCCCGTCTGTTGCCATGCATGCTAAATTTTTTAGGGGTTTGTGTCGGTGTAGAGTCTTGAGCGATAAAAGTCTGCATCTACTAATGCGTTACACTAGGATGTTTCCGGTGCCGATAAATCATAGAAAGCGATTCATAGTCGGATCACCGCGCACCGTTCATAGCACACGGTATCCTGGCATAAGATAGAATACTCCCAAACAACATGCTCCATAAAGTCAAAACAGAATACGGATGTCTTGCAGTTGTGTCGCCAGATTTTTAGATAGCCACATAGCGACGTTGCTACATAGCCACATCATTTATAATATTTGAGTAGAATAAAATAGCCTGTTTACATAATACCCCCCAAAATCAAAACTCTTACACTTACTCTTACACTTATGTTTTATTCTTTGGGGTCCTGTAGTAATGCCTGCAATTAATTTGTATTCCTACGAATTGTCGGTGCAATTAATTAGGAAAGCTATGAATAATCATTCTGATGAACGAGCATGGCTATGAATTGGAACTGTAACGAAGTAGCATTGCAATGAATTATCTCTGGGATGAATCTGCCGGATTCAATAATAGAACATGAAGTTTCAAGATTTAATAGGAGTTTAATTAAATCCACCAACGATCACCAGTTTCCAGAAATGTTTTTAGAATTTCTCACGTACAGAAAGTTACTAAATGCGGAAAGATAATTGTTACATGGAATACCGTTATTTATTGAAAATTGAAATAGATGATAAAATAAATAAATATTGCATAAAAGTATTGCGGCATTAGAAGATCAAAAGGACAAAAGGAAAAAAATTGAAATACAAATGATTTCGAGATCGGACAGACGGCATCACATCATTCACATCTGTCAGTTTTAGAGAAATTTGTCTAGGAACAGAACGATGACCCAGAGTGATTGATAGACTGTATAGATCAAAGGTTACAGATGAAGGGTATTATGGAGTTCTGTCGGGTTTGCATGTTTACATTATTTACCCAAATGCAAACTACGTCTACCAATATTATAATATTTGTTGATTATGGTCTGTGGGTAATTAATGTGGAAATAAGCACGATGATTTCTCCGTGGAGTTGTGTTGTTTGAACTTTGACTGACTGTCTAGAGCTGTTTTCTGAAATTCTCAATGAAGATGAAACAAAGGAATGATTTTCCCTTTATGTTCCTATTAAAATCATCAAATGATGTACCTCGTTACCTAGCTCAAATCGAACGTTTCTGCTTGTGTCTAAACTTGGCTAAGATTTCAGCGCTCAGCAATCAGCGATTGTTTTAAATGAGCTTTCTCTATGCATCCACTAGTATGTAGTAATTACAACCATTTAATTAATACAATCTGATTTATGACTCTACATGTAATTTAATTTTCCAAACACAGTTTTTTTATACTCTCAAAGTTGATAAAATCAACATCAAATTGCTATCGTCGGTAAAGTCTGAATTTTTCATCCAATAAAACTATGCGATTGAAAAAAGGAAACTTTCGATATAAACTTCTACTAAATTTTCAACACCATAATGTTTGATAATGCTGTAAAAAAATTCTGCCACTCTGAAGGTGCACGAATTGATTTATTTCTAGTATTGTGAGTTCCCAGATGTGTTTCCAACATTTCTACATATTGCTGAAATTGAATCCAAGTAAACATAAAATTTATCGACCAATAAAATTCCAAGTAAAATGGCAAGATCGAAGCTAAATATTCGGGATACAGCCATCAAAGCTTCTTAATGGAGTTGTGATTTGTGATTCTTTGGTAAACAAGTCGGAAGAGAAACCTCCAGTGTTGATATTACTTGGAAAACACTGTCACAAGTGGAACCTGTACTTTGTTGAAGTGACATGGTTAGTTAATTCCCAGCTTAGGTTAGAGTAGAAAAGTACAAAGCACACATACATGCTGTCTCTATGCAAATGATAATATGCATGGTAAATGGTAACAAAAAAGGAAATGAGGTGAATTGGTCTGTCTAAATTCAGAATCCTTCATCCGGGCTGCTCAAGAGAGCGTAAAAAGGGAGCTAACATTGAACATAAGCGAAGCGAGACTTGAAGAATCAAGAGTAGGTCGCTTATCAATTCACTCGGTTTCAACTGACACGAATCACAGAAATGAGCCAAGAAGCAGTGACTGAGAATCCTATCCTTACTTCTCAAATGCATTAATTCGGCCTCTTCTCTCATCATTTTAGGATCATAGGTTTGAAGTGTCAAAAATTACCTAAGAACTTTAAAATTTAAATATTCATTTGAGCTCTGCTTAGTATTGACACAGGGATGTGGATATTATCATGAAACTCTACAACCTGTGTGTGACTCTTCCGATTCTCATCATGGAGTTAGGACTCGCTTCTCGTACTGTGGTCTTACTAACAATCCTCCTCAGTTTGTGCTGGTTAGTTGATTTTCAATTAATTTCATCCTATAGCTCTGGTCCTTCCTGTGGAATTTGTACTGTTTTGTAACAACGTTCGCAACTGGCGTAAACATAGTCCGAGTCCTGTCTTTTTAATCATCCGATGCAAATCCCTGTTTGCCAGTACAGAATTCAAAGTGATTCGTGGGCTCGAACTTTTATCACGTATTCATGGGTTTTGGGCTTTTCGATATTTAATGAGTTGTTCCTGGTTTGAATTCACAGGCCTCCAGTGAATTGTGCATTCAGTTTATTTCCACATGAGAACTCAACCCCTGGTCAGCTTCAACCGGAAAATATGGACAAGTCTCCCTCACCACTTCCCAAAAGTGAGAATGTGCTTTTAATTCGGTTCCAAACTCTTTTAGGATGTGTAAATATTAAAGAGGTCACACCGATTCTCATATTAACTCATTTTATTTGGGTTGAAGTTAGAACTCAGACTCTGGAGTTTGCATCTGAGTAGTAATGACTATTTTATAAGGCATTTGAATGAGAGTATTGATCATATCTACTCTAGTATTTAGGGTCTTTATGTGACATGTGCTTTATGGTTAGCTTTTGACAAATTGTAAAAGTTCAAAATGATATAGAAGAACTTCTTATACTTCTTTGCAACAGGTGATAGAGGGACAACTAAGTTTTTTTCCGGAGACTTCTTTGTAATCTCACTTCTAACAATAACACCTTCCAGGAGGGTAGATCTACTTTACAGTGAATGAATGAAAACCTGAATTTTCTGTAGGCTTAAAAGTATTTAAAACTGCAGGGCAATTTTTTTAAATGAATATTGTTATGCACTTACATGCATCAATTTCATGCCAAAATTATGTATCGTCTGAGACTGATGCTACCCTTTACCGTCAGCCACCGAAAATTGAGGGAGACACTTTCAGTTTTTAAAGGTTTATGTTACATGAGATAACATAAATTTAATTTGGCTAATCCTGTTTCGCAGGAATTACAGAAATACGGGTCTGTAAATACCTGGAATAAAATCTATCTTTTTCATTGAAGTGCACTCGGTTCTAATCGCGACGGACTTCTGATTTACTACAGTTTTTGTGCTTGATCAAAGTATTTATGAGAAAAGTCTGAATTGCTTCCGGCATTTTTTGTGTGTTTTCCTTAACTTACTATAGGTTTGGAAGTAAGTAATGCAAATACGGTTGCACTATGTTATTTCTCATGACATGTCATAGATGTCATGTTTGTCTAGTTGCCTGGGATAATCGGGATAATTGTCCAACATTTATATGCTTTCCCTTTTCCAAATATGTCATCTTAAGATAAGAGAGTCAACCACGTTGGGGAGTCTGATTTCCAGACTAAATTCCAGATCGTCCACTACTGGAAAAGTCCAACACATAAAATTTTTCTAAATCATGACAGTTTGAGGATATGGCTCTAATTTTGTTATATTGCTTCACACTTTTGGATAATGCTGCACCGGAATTTTGAATGCATTTTCAAACAGAAGTCTGTGGAACTGAATCATCTTTGAATAATGAAATACTGTGATAGGTTAAATTGGAAATTTGGAAATTCTGTATTTGAAATTACCAATTTTTTTGTCACAACCGTAGTCCCTATCAAGTAACAGCTAAGTTTAAATCTTCACTTACGAACGATACAATCATAATATCACAAGGGTTACGCATGCATAAGGGTCTATAAATTTCGAATCGTGTTTTTGAATTCATGGCATCCGAAATATAATGGAAAGGCCGGTTTATCTAACGAAGTAAATGATTTTAGAGCACCTCGCCCCTTAAATTTATCTAATAGATAAATATATATACATCATTCGTATATAATTTTCAATTCATGTGGCATTGTTTAAAATTTAAAAAAAAAATTAAAATTTATGTCTTGTATTATAATGAATTTTGCTTGTGGTATTATTGTTTTCAGAAAATGTTTGGGAGTTGATTTCATCATCATCTGACATAATTCCGGTGCAAAATAGCAGTAGCTTACAGAATATACTTCCATCCCGGCTAAGAGTTGAGACAAGGCTGCAAAAGCTAGAATTTAGCTTCAATACGCTGAAAATTTACGATGAGGATTGCCGGCAGCGATTACTATGTGAAATTGCTCTAAATCCCACGAAGTTTGCTCCGCTAAGCAATGCACTTCTGGAAGAAACAAGGTTTCCCCTTCAAGATTGATTACATGCCTCCGACTGTTCTGATTTATTTTAAATCTTATTGCTTCTTTGACCATTTTAGTTACAATGGAGATGAAAAAGCTCTTGCCTCAGGTTTATTGGGCTCTAATGAAGGGGCTCGACTACTTACCTATATTGAAGCCGCACGGAAGGGAATTACGAGGTATGATATTGATTTGTGACAAGGTAGCTTAAAATATTAAATTTCCGATTCAATCCATAAAATATCTTGAAGGGCTTTTTGAATTTTGAAGGTCTGGTTGTGATATATGGACCTACCGCTGTCCACAAACCGCAATGTCTATGATTGATTACAACTCTTTACTGGTATGGAGAGAGGTTTCCAAATGGCTGACCGTAAAGTTCGTTGCCAAACGCTCTTGATAAATGCAGATTTAGTCCTATGCTTTCACTGTTTGTAAGACATTCCAATTTCAAATCGCCATAAGACTTGTAGTACGACATCATGCATAATTGATGTATTTTGCTGTTTAGACAGTTTTTGTAACGTGTTCCAATAAATTTGAATCTTCAAATAACAGGGGACCAGTTTAGTATTTGTGATCTCTAAATATGTCTGCAAAGAAGAGGAATAAATTTCTGGCCTAAATATCATTATGGTCTAACTAGTCAGTCAAACTAGTCGAGTGGTTAAGTCTTTCATACTTTTCCACTAGGTTTAGGGTTCGAATCCCTTCTGGGTTCGAATTATTCAGCAAAAAGTGTATGGCAGATACACTGACTGTAAGATAATATGGTATGTGGTATGGAGTTTTTGAAATTTGGGTATCGGTCTACAATCTGATATTCAAATTAGTTTTCCTCCTGCCCTGAATGATGAGTGTAGCGGGTGAGCCCATTCAGTGGCCCTGGTCCTCATTCATTCAGCTCTCATGAGGCAGCTGACAACATTTACTGATTCCTCCCTGGCCCTCCTTACATATTTAACATACGCTTGCTGGCTTAAATGATCCAGACACTAGTAAGATAGAGTTGACCCCTCGGAGACGTAACTTACCACGCCAGTGGGTGTCTTCGTTGTAAAACCAATTTTAACTACAATGCACTTGTGTGATAACTTTATTGGGTAGTAAAGTTTGTCAAGCACTGACAGCATAATCTAGTAAGAGTAACAACTCGTTCGATAAAATACAAATGGCTTCTTTAAGTGGAATAATCAAATCCATCTATTCAATGAAAAAATAAGTACCAAATTCTAAGAAAGAATCCGTTTTCAACATTTTAATTCTTAATAAATTTGCACATATAATTCTTTAATATACATCTTTTGATCAACATATTATATTTACACAGTTCAGGAGATTCGTGGAAATAAACCATTTCGTTTCAAAGATGAATGCCGACTTCAACTGAAGTCGTCTTTTAAGCTTAATTTTTTTTCATATCGGTGCAATTGATCCACAAAATATAAATTATTTATACGTAGAATATTTCAGTAACTTCTTCATTTATTGACGATAAAGTAGTTTAAATTAATTAAAAATACTAAATGCTCTCGCCGAGGGGCAATCGACCTGCATTTTTTTAAGATAGCAATCCTTATGAGGATCTGCAAAGGTTATATAAACATTTAGGGGATAATAGGAATGCTTCACTCAGCCATTTCAACAAGCTTCATTCGTTTCTTCCAAAAATAATGAGATAAAAACAACACTTGAGCTGATGTATTGAGACCAAGATTAAAGCTTTAAAAGTTTTAAAATCATAACTAGTAACTGCATACGTCTGCAGAATTTTCCTTTCTCCGTCGTGATACGTACATTCTAAGCCTAGTATAATCAGAATAAATTGGGTTGCTTTCCATTTAACGAGAGGATAAATACTTAAGATAAGGTTCCTCATTCCACGGTTGGTCTAAGAGTTTAAAACAAAATTGATTATACATGTCGCAGAGACTCAGAACCTAGAAAAATCGGAATGTGTGGGTGTGAGCCTATTCTCACATTTCACCTTCTGGACATAAAGTAATAATTACATTACTTCTACAGCTTGGGGATAGTAAGTTACTTCCCTAAAGCTTTTTACATATTTTATTACATATACAGGCTTTTAGCATAAAATATTTCCGGCTTTCTTGGTCAGAAATTCTTGAATCTAATAACCTTTTTTATGCTGTACGGAACCCTGGACAGTCCTAAGCCCTTATGAAACTAATGCAGTTCAGAACGTGTAAACTAGAGAGGAGAGATTGTGATAATATTCAAGGCATGACCTTCGATTATCGTAAATAGCACAATTTCCCTTATAATTATATTTACAATGTATACGTAGTCTGAATTCTCCTCTAAAGTATACTTTCTGAGGTATAGCCGAACCCAGTTCGAAACAGATCTGTCCAAAAATCAGTCAAGATAAGAGATGAAAACATTTTTAACACTCAAAATTTAACTTTTTTCTAGTAAGTTGATATTATAACTGAACTAGGAATTATATACTAATTAAGTTATGCATAAACTATCGATCTAATAGTTTAGATTTTAGGACAAAGTTGTGTCTGAAACATAACTAACCTTCACATCGTATTTTGATTCTTCTTAATATTTGTTATATTTGGTTTATAGCCCACTAAAGGGTTTTAAAAAAATTGATAAGGAGTATCTATTTATTGCATTTAATTATATTTTTCCCAAAATCATATTCATACACCATTAATTTAAGTTCGCACATTTATTGAAAATATTTTACGTCAACTTCACTGCTAGACAATTTTAACCATGAGTGAATAATAAGTTTTCCATCTTGTCTCAACTCATACCCAGACTCATACTTTCGGTTTTGAATCGGGTCCAGTTATGCCTAATGACATATATATATTCAATATATATACATATGCATGGTTAAGAGTTTAAAATGATTAATGAATTATAACGTCGGTGCAGTTTTCTTTAATTCAATTAAAAACAGTTTGGCTGACAAAAGCACCTTGAAGCAAGTTCTGTCTGCCTGACTTGCAAAATCGACATCGTATCCGTATGCAGTCGAAGCTCGTTTTGTGGAACTGAGTGGAGGTGGTACCTCTATGAATTTCCAATAGCGGGTGGTTGTTTGTAAAAAGATGCATTTGCTGACACCGGGATTTTACTATAGATTCTGGTTTATAAGTCCGAAAAACATTGAATTCAGTCTCATGGTACGGTTGTTTAACTTTATTCAATATTTATTTACAATAATCTTCAGGTGTAGCAATGTCAATCACAAAATCTGTAATGATATCTACCTCTCAGAGTCCAATCCGCGAGGGGTCACCTTATAGTTCACATAAGGGGCTGGACTCTGATATTGATGCATTATGGGGGACACCGTTTCTACGACATACACGATCTGACATATACTACTTGGGCTTAATACATACAATCAATAGGTACAATCTTGCAATCAGTGATTCATTCTCGCATTTTCGATCGTAGCCTTCTTCCTTTCTGTCTCAACAAATCCTCCTTGTTATAGAGAGAAAATAATGCTTTTCTAGGTAATAAATATATTCAGTATCGCGTTTCTAGAAACAGGAAGAACACTACTCTTCCTTGAACCATATTATGAAAAATCCAAGGATTTAACCTCACCAGCTTTTACTATTTCTTTTACGGAACGTCCAACAGGATTTATTTGATGATACATCACGACTGTAGAAATAGAATGGGATGACAATAAATTCCCAGCTACCACCTTGTGTCCTTTGAGCCTTCCTATCGAACATAGATCGAAGTCTTTAGATTTATGCTACATCAGATATAGGACAAAGTATTTGACGTCCTTTTACCATTTAGGAACACAAAAATCAAGATATGAAAACGTCGGTGCTGGAGTGATTGGTCTATGTGGGATTTAGATGTAATGGTAATCCTAATAGGTACTCAAATCCCTAATCTAGAGGATTATGACATGACAGAGAAATGAATTCCAATTCTCCCGAACTACCGGACATCAAATTGACACGGTGCAATAAACATGAGTTGGATCAAGATACTGGACAACTTATCTTTATAGTTGTAAAGGGATGTATATATATTACTTGAAATGATATTAAATCGGTTTCTTGTTTATAAAAGATGGGGATAACATGTGAATTCTGTCATGCTGAACTCATGTAAGGGGCGTGGGGACACCGATGACGATGAAGGGGAACTAACAAGAGTTGGGTGATGGATGTCGACATATTGGATGAACATGTAACAGTCATTTTTGTCGATCTATCACTTGTGTAATGAGAGTGCTTTGTTCAATATCTCCGTCCACTGGGGACGCCTTGGACCTCTTTCTGTAATGTACAGTAGCAGTTTGTTCCCTGTCCATCCTGGACTCTCTATTACTTCGACCACTTATCTCCTCCTGTTTCGAACAGTACCAGCAGCAGCAACAACAGCAGTAAAAGCTCTTGAGGGATAGCCAGATGTCACGAAATTCTTTCCGAAAATTCTCGTTAAACACCCCATACAAGAGGTAGTTGGTATTAGCACTGGACATCCCGATCAAATGACAGAAAGCATAAACAAGTCTCTCCTTGTACAAATCCCCATCAAAGGGATTAAACAAATCCACAAAAAGATTATAAACGTTCAAGGGCATCCAAGATATTCCAAATATGAGTGCGATGGATATCAGCAGCATGTTCGTCCGTCGTACCCTGGCTTGATCTTTTCGGACTGAGTTACTTCGGAGACCATCTCCAGAATTTTCATTAGTCCGGCTTCCTGGTTTCATCCGGTAACGCAACTTTTTACAAATTCGAAAGTACGCCACACTGACAACAGTAATGGGGAGAGCGTACTGAATGATTATAGTGAAAATGGAGTAGTATGCTCTCCCATGAGGTGCATGCCAATCTTCAATGCAATAGTCTACATCCTTCAATTTGATTTCTGGGACATTTATCGTGATGTGTTTTAGCTTTCTCCACATAAAGAGTGGAGCTGCTAATACGCAAGCCAATGTCCAGATGCCAATCAGAGCAAATAATGCACCCACTCTCTGTACAGCCGCCCGTGTGGGGTACACAATTACCTTCAAAGTACCACAAAATAATTATACTTGGAGTGTTTAATTACTCCATCCACTTTCTAAAGCTTGAATTTCAGAGAAGCAAAGCAGGGATTTGGTAAGTGAAATTAAAGACCTTTAGGAAATAGGACATGTTTTCTAAAAATTCACTCCTAGGGACTCTCGATAATTGCAGACAGAAATTAGAGATTATATTGAGTGTAAATTAGCTTTAAAAAAATCCGGCTTTTCTATTTGTATTTTTTTAGGAAATTTCCGCATTCATTTGTTATCTGAAGATTGAAGTCTCCTTTAAATAGTTAGTCTTGCATAAGGGCTAGTTTTTTACTTGTATTTTTTGACGCATACTTGGCCAAGTGCTGAATCAGTTTACTCAGCGGGAGAAAGCTCACTTTCACCCTTGTCTCCTCCTAATAGATGAGATGCGCTGCAGCAAAATGAAAGTAATAAAAAAGCCTAGGATCTACGTGTTTTAATTTGTCAAAATTAAGCTCTTACCTATCTCTCTCTTCAACACTAATGATTCTGTAAAACAGTGAAGAGATTCTTGAGAATCTATCTCTTTCCTCGTCTGAATTATTTAAAGATCACTCTAGTGGAATAATTAGTTTGATAAAACCTTGGTTTCTGCCGTTTGTAGAACAAATTTAATGCATTTGAAATAGGGCAATCAGAGCTTAGAAGGTGTATTGGTATTTGAGTAAGTAAACTAAATGTGGAGGAAAGAAAAGTGGAGAGAAGTGAATCGGGTTGGAAAATGTGATGGAACAATGAGAGAATGAGACAGAACAGGTTTATTTGACAATTTCGTACACATACATTCAAAGCAAGGTATTGCATTACATTACATCTAGAAAGACAGCTCGACTTACATGGTATCGATCCAGTGCAATGGCAGTGATTGAGATGGTGGATACGAAAATGGAAATGGCTTGAAGACAGCCGATAGTTTTGCAGAGAAATTCGTGATTTCCTAGCGGCCAATACACCGTAACCGTTTCCATGAGAGTTAGAGGCATCGTAATCACACAGAGGAGAATCTGTAAATATATTTAGTAGTAGTAAATATTTATAAATTGTAATCAACGACCAAAGGATTTCAGCATCCCTACAAAGTAGAAAAAAACTGTAGGAATAATTCTCAACTCACATCAGAGATAGCCAGGTTAATTATGAACATGTTTCGAGGTGTTCTCATTGATGCCTTTCGAATGACTGCGCACACAGCCAGACAGTTTCCGATCGTGCCAAATGATATCAAGAGTCCGTATGCACAAATTAGGACGTATAACACCGTGCCATCGATGTACAAGTTGGATTCATACCGTCTCCAAAGATCTGGGTCAGGTAATTTCTGAGTTGACGTGTTTAAAACACTTGCTATCTGATCAAAGCTCTCTGCATCTAGTTGACTATTCAACTGGATTATGTCCATTATGCTGATTGTCGTCTCAGTTTGGTCATCCATCTCCTCAGTGTCCATTTTGTGATATTATCCTCTCTAAAATCCATAAGAATAACTTTAAGTAAAGGTTGAAGTAAATTTAGCAATGGAGTTGAGACTTGCAAAACCGATTAAATTAAATTAATTAAATAAATCTGAGAGATTAGTCATCAGTAAAATCCCATTTAAACTTATCAACTTCAAGGGCTGTTCCGTGGGTTTAAACAAAGAACCGATACCTTGGGGGTGATTGGGAAATCCCAAGCCTTGGAGGCGATTAACTCAAACTTTTACCATTTCCATTTCATCTAAACGTATTGAGAAATTGTTGGAAACCTGAGTTTTGCAGAACAGACACCGCGCGACACCGAAATAAATTGAATATGCATTTTTCCCTTCCAGTTGTGTCATCTCTATTTGATTTCTATACTCTGAAATCGGAATCAATACACTTTGCTGCAACTTGTATTGAGCCAGCTCTATTTATTCTGTCCGCAACTAAAAGGGATTCAATACTCTACGCATTTTACATGGTTGCAGTAGTTTCTTTTACTTTGACTTTCCTCACTTTCCCCCAATTCTCCTTCCACAAGATCGAGTAGAGTGCCAAGCCATATATCTAGACACTCAGAAGAACCTTAGAAATTTTCTAGATCTTTGATCTAAGAAGATAGCTTTCTGAAAATAGGTTACGTTCCGTTGCGGTGCGTTTACTAATAAAGTTTTTTGTCAGTTTTAATTTAATCGACTCGATTTTGTGTAACATTTATTTCTCCCCGTGCGGCTATTTGTCCTTCTTGCTACCCAAGTACGGAATATGTTTACGGCCGAATGTATGAAAATTACTTTTGAGGTGTCCCGTCAAAGTTAGTGGAACGAGTTTTTTTTCAGTCCTTTGAGATACCAAGGGTGAAGCAAAAGGGAAACCTGCCGGCTGCTTTATTGAATTGATTGGAATCGGTTTGAATCTTTGAGAAACCTTGGAAATATTTCAAATTAAAGCTAATATAGTGAGTGTTGTGCTAGCTCATAATTTTCATTTTTAAATCGTAAAGAAACACTAGCTAAGATTAAACAAAATTTATTGCGATCAACAATTCCAATTTCATAAAAAAACCATTCCAATTCGTACCAACAATATTGTTTTAGTAATCTTGTATCACTTAATGTTCGCATTTCATGGATATGATTGATTATGGTTAATAAACTACCCCTCTCAAGACATTGACGATTATTTGATCTGATGCATAATAGAGTTATCTCATTTTCCTACAGAAGTTTTAATCTTCTCTTCCACTTGAAACGACAGTATGACAAATAGTATGAAAACAAACATGCTTTCACCTTAAGGTCCTCACTAACCATAAAAATATGGAGTCAAATACTATACTCAGCGATAATACAAGAAAGTCATCTTATCAACCACAATCAAATGAATTTTTAATGTATACCCCCATTGTAAATTCTAGTGTAACATAACATTTTTATTGTTACTACTTGAAACAGGCCCCAATTTATTAGCCGTCTCAAGTCTCAGGTAAACAAAAATGAAAGTGCGATCTGGGTTTGCAACCAAATTCGATTTTTTACTCACCCAACTTGTAAAAAATAGTTTCTCGGGAGTTTTTCCCACCTTTTTTATTTACCAGTTCACGCTTCTTTTCGCTGACTGAGTAGGAATGGAAATTTACACTCGAAAACATATGAGATGAGACCTCCGTCATTACTTTCCCATCCTCTCAACGCGTCTGGATAGTCCAAAACTTTAATCTAGTGAACACACAGAGGTAACCTTGTATCTGTAGTCTATTACGTAAACAGATCCGAAGTAAATTACTTATACAGAATATCAAAACTTGCTGAGAAAGTTGTTCTTGGAAAAGTATTTAGAGAGATAAAAGTGTATCACTCATTTTGCGGTTGCTCTTGACACTTGCATTATCACTTTGAAGCAGGGGGAAATAGAAGGTAAAATAGTGATACTGCAGACAGCTAAAACTTCTCATGACAAGAAACCGAGGGACTTGATTAGTCTTAGAATTTTAGAATGTTAAGGATCCAGGAATCTATGGAATGGTACGACTGTAGGGAAAAAATTCACTAAATAAGTTAATGATGTAATTTTGGAGGAAATATGTTACCGCAATGGACTTGTCTTTAAGGTGAGAAGAGATGGCTTCAAGGAAAAGTTTTTTGGAAATGCTGTCAAATGCAAATAAGGTTTTTAATTTACAAGTGATGGAAGGGAAATAAAAAGTTCTCTTCATAATAATTCCCTCCATATAATTACTTTTCAAGGCATAATCTACAGAATATTTGCTTAGTAATTTCACCCTGTCCTCTTGATCTTTAATTTCTTTCTGGGAAATACATTGAAGCATTATTTCTAGAATTCCTTCTCATACCGTCAGTGAAAAGTTCAACATGACCAATCATTGGTTTGTCGGAAAGAGAAAGAGGGTCACAGGAAGACAGGAGATTTTTTTTTACTTCGAAAGGGATAAATTTTATCCTAACACTCGCCAACTCTTTTAGACAATTGAGATTTTATTGAACAGTTCAAAGGGCAAATGAAAATGGAATATGAAATCAATGAAATGACAACGATCTTGTAGGCAACCAACAGTACTTCGTAGCCTTATTATGTGTAAGGAGAAAACATTTAGGTTCAGTTCATCACCACAATGTGTACGTTCTGGTACTGTAACTTTACGATCACACAAATGATTTCCGTCCCAATCTCTAGTTTCCAAGGTTCTATTTGCTCTGAAAGGCTCCTAAGGTAAAATTAAATAGCTTGATTTCCAACAACTTGAGTGGATCATATATATTTGATTTTAATTATTTGGTTTTGACTCTTCAGATCTCTCCACATCTTTCTTAATGATTCCAAGACAATACAGGTCGTTAAAGCAATGAAATAAACTCTTAGATATACTCTATTTTATGCCGTGGATTTCCCCTCGACTCGGCTTTTTATTGAAATGGCAATGTTTTCTATTGACAGTAAAAGCACTGGAAGCTGCATTATGCAGTTTCATTTACAAACTAGATGGCTTTAATCCATTTAGCCTATTAAATGTGAAAGTGGTATATTGAAGGCAATTTGTATTACTAGGTATTAGCAAAAAGAGAAATTTGATTCAAATTGAGACTTGTTTTAAAGATCTGAGGAGAGGATTGGGATTCCTATCTTTATTTTGCTTAGCCCTAAGTATTCTTGAACCCAAAGAAATTGACTCCAGGCCTAAAAAAATTCTCCACCCAGTTTTCCATGATTAACCAAATAATAATGCTTGTGCTCGCAGCCAGTAATGATGATGACTCTTCAAAAAAAATGCCAAGAATTTTTGTGGAAAAGAGCGTATTTGCACCTTCGTTAAATAATCGTGTCTCATAGGCCGTTTTAATGAGGTGATGCAGTTATATAAAACGTATGTTTCTGGGACGTTTGCTCTAGTCTAAATATGAAATTATTCGGAGCAAACTGCGTGGTTTAGAAATTTGTATTCCTCATACGATAGGTTATCTCAAGACATAATATCCTACCCAAACCAAGGTCCACTGCTTGGACCATGATGGAGGATCTAAAAATTCCGAAGCAAATAGAGTGCAAAAACGGTCAGACCGCATCCATGGGATTTGAGAGGAATAAAAAGGGTAAGCCGACATAAAACTCTCATAAAAATATTTCCTTGCCCCATTAACACCAAGTTAGTTCCACAGCCTGAGAAAGCTTAGCATGCCTCGGATTTATATCTTTTGTTCAATTTCCTCTTTAAAATAAAGTTTTCTTCCTCACAAGAGTTTTTGCTCTGTAAAGCTGCTTACTATTCTCAAGATATTTTAAATAAGAGTTCCTTAATTTGTAGACCATTACCCCAAATCTCAACATACGATACTCTTATATTTTAGAATAAGAGCTCACCATGTATGTCCTTTTTCCTTTTTCCCTGTGGCTTTGGGTAGCTCAAGAAACCCAATACCAATTTATTTACAAAGATGATACACGAGAAAGGAATTGTGTGGAAAAAACGCTGAAACTTACCTTGTCAAATGAAACTCCCAAGTTTTTTTTTTAAAGTCACAATACTACTGCGTTTTTTTCGAGTAACTTGGTCGAGTTCAAGAAACTCTCATCACTCTCATGTCAAGAGTCTTACAGACATTCTAGAAACAATTGAGGACACTCAATAAAAAGAAGCTTATTTCTGGTGAAAATGAGATTTTCTGAGGATTCAGTAACTTTCAATTCCACTCAAATGTCAGATAGTTGGGACTGCGGAGATAATAAATGTCCACTAATGATAGAAACAAGCTGTTGGATGATGAAATAAATATGATGTGATCTTGGAGAAGGCCAGTGGACTCTGCTACTCTGCAATAAGCTTAATGAAAGCAATTCTTCACCTAGTGGGTCGTCCTGGTGTACGTTAGCACTTGTCAGCCTGAGGAATGAAGTCGGTTGTATCGGAGTCTCCGGTTTTCTTCACTTGTCCGGAGAGAGATACCCGGTTGGGGTATTCTTAATACCGAGTCGACGTGGACTCGAAAATGCTCCTTTAAATCACAAATCTCTTCCAACCGTGTTTTTTCACCAACTTCATCCTTAACAGCTTCCAATTTTACGAAAAAATCATACCGCATATACATTTAAGCCCAGAATTATTTTATTCCTACGAAACATGAATTTCCTATGTTTTTTACGTTTTTAATCAAGGAAGGTTGTGCTTTTAAAAAGTTAGTGCAAGTTTTCTACTCACTGGAGGATGTTGCAAGGTAGCTGCAGGTATGTATTTTACCCTTCATATAATTTTTGGCGTGATAAAATTTTTAACTACGCATAAATATAAGACTACCGTGTCAAAAATACTAAACTAAACTAAGGGTGTATGCAAGCCGATTAGGATGTAACTCATCATCATAAGCTACCCTTTCTAAATTATAGCAGCATCATCTTCGTGTTTACGATGCAGTGGCATGTTGACTTGATATTTTGATAATTCCAACAAGTTTGGGATAAACCCTGCATAGTTCAAAATACTTTTGAAACGATTCCCTTGTTTACAGTACTACACATCAGTGAAAGTTTGGATACAAGCCCAGTGCAGTATGATGAGCAAAAATAAGTTAAGTGCTGGTTAAAAGTATCAAGTTGATTAATGATTATGATTATTTCCATGAAGTAATAATAGTACTGTACTGTATGGTACCTCTGTTTATTTTGAGATTCTATTTAACAAAGCAGTCATGTTGGTACTTGGCCAACCCCTTTTGTTTCCAGTCATTGTATGAATCATTGCCGTCACATTGACTGTACGTCTAGCTAGAAACGGAAACTGCAAATTGAGTCCTGGAAGACAATTTATTTTCATACAACTTCATAAAGTAGTAGAACATACAGTGTTCTATATTTCATGCCGTTGGAGCATATCCGAACTTCTCTTTTCAATACTACTAATTACAATATTTACAATACAATTCAAAGTAACTAACAACTTATATCAAATTATGAAAGAACGACGCATTAAATTACGATTAAAACTACAGGTTGAGTCCCGTATAACCGTGCGCCTATGAATCGTACTATCTTTGAAAGCCCCCGACCGATTTTAGTTATCTATATCATAAAATAAAGCTACTGTGCTAACTTAAAGATGACACATGAGTAATAGGATAGCGGTTGCCAAAATTTTCAGGAAAAAATTCCACATTCAAAACTCAGGAATTTTCTGATCTCTTAAGGAGATAAGAATGAATTCGATTAATACTATGTATGTATGTATTTGATGGGTTTCATGAACTTTGCTCATGAGCTCAGAACAAACGGTCGCCGAGGCCTATTGCGAGGATTAATACTAACCTGGTTTTGAATCCCAGTCTGAGTTAGAATTTCAACATGGTTTATTCGCATGAGCAAAAAGTTTGGATTAACTCGGCAATTTTTATTTGGAAGCATTTCCAATTTGTCGCCTCCACAGTCTTTTAACCTCCGTTAAATTTTGGACTTGATAAAAATGTTCAATTATGCAAATTCTATGCTCATCCGAATAAACCATGTTGAATTTCGATCTCAGACTGAGATTCAATACCAGGTAAGTATGAATTGAAGTCATTCGAATCTTATCTCCTTAAGACATCAGAAAATTCCTGAGTTTGGAATGTGGAATTTTTTCATGAAAAGTTTGACAACCGCTATCCTATTCCACATATGTCATCTTTAAGTTCGTACGGTAGCTTTAATTTAAGATATAGATGAATAAAATCTGTCCAAGAATTTTAAAGATATTACGATTCAAAAGCGTACGGTTGTACGCGACTCACCCTGTACTACTATATAAATTACTTCTTGTAAACACAAACACATATGACGATCAAGTTATCTATTTTTGAAACTAGCGAACTCATCGAAAATTGTAATGAAATAACCTCGTTCACTAGGAATGCCTAAAAATATGTGATGCGTATATTTCAAAACACACATTTAAAAGGTGCAGAAGCTTCATTTTCATACAAACTCTGTCTGAGGATGAGATGATGATTATCAGAGAGGCTCATCGTAGAAAAGCTGCCACAAGAGAAAGGCGACTTTCTCCAAGAATTTTAAAATTAAAATGTTGTTAATATTTTACACAATGAAGTTTTACAGGCTACAATATTTTTCCTCTTGAGTCAAGGTGACTTTTTCCTTATTACTTTGTCGATTCCACTCAAGGCTGCATATATGAACATGTGAGGTAAGTAACAAGTAGCAGAGCTTATCTCTAAAATACACTTACTGCACGAAATAAGGCTGTTATCTTACAGTATGGCAAGTTTATTGAGTGTACGAATATGATGTAGATGCTGGGTCATAAACTCGTTTTCAAATAAGGCTCTTCACGGTCAACCATTCGCTAATTACTTACTGTACACACACATGACGATATGATATATGTATGAATTTAGCCCAAAGTGTTCAGTGCATCAAACGGAGTACGAAATAACGACTTTCTATCAAAATAACCTCAGTATAGATAAGTATGTGTCGAAGTCCAGCGTTGTCCTATTTGTGATGTTGATAAGATCAAACTCATCAACTATAATGTATTAAGTGAAAATACTGTCAGCTGATACATTTTGTTTCGTCATCGCCCACGTACTTTAATATCTTCTTGTAGACTATAATTTTTATAAATTTCAATAAAATCGTTAAAAGAGCAGATTTCATATTTACTTATCGTTAAACGTTGCTTCAATATTTGCATCCAGGGAAATATCTAATATTATGATTATTGCATAGTTGTTCAAACACGGTGTAAAAATGCTGAGAAAAAATAAATGTGCCAAAGTAACTTTTGCTGAAACTGATCTTACTGCTTCGTATCTAAAATCTTACGGATGAAATAGAATTGCTTTACTTCAAACGAGTTTACATTCAAGCAGCCCGACGTTATAAGCTTCAAACATTCATGCCTACGTATACCTACCTCCCTTGCATTTAATACATTTACAAGAAATAAGCTCTTTGAACTCAAAGAATTTAATATTCATACATAGTTTCAATCCTTGTAGTCAATCATTTATGGAGGATTTTTTTCAAATTTTAGCCATACATCAACTAGCTGAGTCTGTTGCTCATGCAAGATTTTCTCTAAGCAAATAAACTGGTTGAAATTGCATCTTCTAAAACTTCTAATACAGCAATCCAACCCCATTGTTGTTCATATCCGCTTCCGCTCTGAAAGTACCGATGTAAATACGTACTGTTTGTTAACTCCAAACGTGCACCACACAATTCATAGAAGTTCCAAACTTCATTCCCTAATACCCTTTGTAGTTTCTTGTGGATTGACATATCATGCCACAGTGTTTTTCATCATTAGCTCAGGCATATTAACAATCAAGGGAAATGGTTTAAATGTCAACACGTATAACTTGTTCGTTTCAAACTACAAGGAATTAGTAGATGATAAATGTACATGTTACTGGTCAGAGTATCATAACACATTTACAGATTTAATAACCTCACCGCGATCAATTTGTGTACGTCCACTGATCATTTTAATTACCTACGACATAGAAAATAACGTATATAGTGTGCTTCAATGTTCACAATCTAAATAAATATTACCAGTATTACCACACACACGCATATGCTGAATTACCAAAGTTATTATTCTGTCATTAGCTGTAATGAGCGTCCCTAAAGGGGTAGTTCAAAAATAATACTATATGATTTCAAACAAATATTTACACTAAGGCCAGTAAACTAATTTCTCTAAAACAAAAACACTGAAGTGAGGGTGATGTTCATAGTATTTATTTCGCAGGGAAAAAGCCCAAACAGTAAGTATTAAGTAATCAGGAAAAGAGGTTGAAACACAAGGCCTCAGTATAATTTCTAAATATATGCCTGCGCATATATTATTATCTCCATTATCTCAATACACGCTCTTTAGATTTGTCACAATCATGAATCATGATACCTACTACTATGAACCGGGTTTTCCCTAATTAATTTAGCTTCTAGCTCCAGGCAACAATTATGACATCTAAAACACTGATAAAATCACTTATGCAGACTAATAAAGTTGAATAGTTTAAAACTTTGGCTACAAGAAGTTGAAAATATTGATTTTTTTTATATTTACATCTATAAAGAACCATAAACGTCCAAAATGCAAAAGGCAAACCGACACCAGACTCCATAAAGCAAATGGCATCGGGTAAAACCTGTAAGATTAATAAATTTAAACATTACGGTTGCTGCCTCCTCAAATAAAGTTAAAGCCTCAATTTAAAGTTTTTCGTACTCAACGTGACAAAGATTGCTGATTGGAGGATCGAGGTATTGAGAAAAGAATGTATTTGTAAATTCTTGAATGGATTGCGACATTGGAAATGCAACATTCAGAAAGTCAGATTCAAGCGTGTGCTATATGCTACTTTACCTATTGTTGACGATGTATGTAGGATCTGGATATGGAGTAGGAGATGGTAAACTTTGTTCCTACAGAAGAAGGGAAAATTTAATGATGGTAGATGTTATTCAAATCCTTTTACAAGACCCCGAGCCAAGCCATTAAAAATATCTCCATGCTAAGTTCTATAGTTAGTAAAGTATAAAAAGCATTTTCCATTCAAACAGATATAAATCAGCTGCAGGGTGTAAGTGGTCTGTACTTATTGTTGGATACAAAAAGCATATCGATTTTTAGAGTTTGGCTCTAAGCGATCTAAGTATAGGTAAACTACATTCCCGTTCCTACGATTTCGGATAGTTAGAACAGTCTTTCATGGATCCATGCTTTGGTGGAGACTGTCTAGTAAGATATGGTAGAGAGCATAAGGTACGACAGCATTATAGTTCTGGACGGAAAAATATTATGAGATGCTAACTAACATACAATTACATTATAACTTTTACCGCAGTTATAAAGTCAAAAGTTTACGTAAGAAAGTCAAAACTTGACAATGGGCTGATAATTTTTTCAGACATTCAATCCACACAGTACATTCATTGTTGTGCTAATGTCAATGTTAGTTAATATGTCAGCATTTAAACAAGAACTTGACAGAAAAAAATCGTATTCTGCTATAGCAAATAGCTTCCATTTTTTATCATATGTACACTAATATGTTCCTGTCTCATTTCCTCCAAACTACTCCTACATTTAGGGTCCCTTGCCAAATCCAAACCAGCATGCTTCTTTTTTGGCATATAGTGAACATTTCTATGTGAAGAAATTCGAGGGAATACTTGCATAGGGAAAAGAGTGAAAGCTAGACTTTGTGTATTCTAAGATGATGGGGAAAGTTGCGATAGGAGTCACATTTTTCCTTTGAGATTAAAATTGACGCAGATGTGAGTTTTATATCTTGTCAGTCCCACTTTGCAATTTTTGTCTCTTTTCGCATAACAAAGGGGGAAATCTGGAGGGATTTTGTAAATATCTCAAATCGACACGACAAGTTACTCTCTTTACTGATGTTTCAGGGAATACAAATCGAAATCGTATCAGGATGTCTTAAACAATTTGTCAACTTTTCCCAATACAGTTCCTTCCTAGCTGTCAGCTAAACCTGAAACTAATTGTAAGCTCTAGAGTTCAAAAATTCCTGACAACTTTCCTTCTTTGAGTTAAGCTTGTAAAAGCTGGAAGTAGCTAAAGGAATGGATCGCGAATTAATCCATCCCAAGGGTAGCTATGAAGTCGGCTTGTTTTATCTGAATGTTCAAAGAATGGGACTGTTGGAAATGTTGCTCCAGACCCATAAATTATCGCTTCCGTCTCCTTTCCCTTTGAAAAAATGGGAAACCTTCCACATCCATTTAGAATTATTAAAGGCTCACACTATCTTACTAACGCTGATAAAAAGTATTTTCCACAATCAATGCAAGGAAATATGGTAGTAATAGATTTTACTCCTGGGGAAATGTTTTAGTCCTTTAAGAAATCAAATCATTCCATCCAATGTCACGATCTATAGTGCAATAACGCGAAAAGCTATTATGAGGTATGGATTTCTAATACTTATTGGTTATTTCTGCAACGAGCCTAACTTGCCCCTTTGATGAATCCATTGGTTTAAGTAAGAAAAGGAAAGCTGAATATATTTATTAATGACTACTGAACTCATATACTGACAATACATGCTCTTATTTTTTAAATCCATTCAGGATGATGCCTTTCTGATGAATATTTCTAATAAGAGTTCTCACAAATTCTGGTACTTACCTTTAAGTATTATATGATATGATGGTACTATCTTTCAAGCATTTTCCCGGAAAAATAAGTAACTTTCGTTTGGGTAAAACTATGTCCGTATCAGTTTCTTTGAAAATTTATTTACGGAAAGAGTTAATAAAATGATATGATTGGTAATCTAATTGAGAAAACCTTTTATGAAATCATCCCATTAGATTTGGTGGACCCCCCCCTCCTCCCATCCATTTGAGTGTAAGGTCCAACTCTATATATATCTATGTACTGAACGTCTTAGGACCGAGATCAACTTGAGTACCCTAGAGACTCCATACTAAAGAATGTGATACTGCATGTTGTCCATATCATAGAGTATAATTACAAATAAATACAACGTATATAATTGAGGGATTAAATTTCTGTGTTCACCATGCAACATTGTGGATTATTATGGGAGGACATCTCGGAATTACATTCCGTAAGAGCTTTACACAACATGATATCATCTAGTTATGTTAGCCCGTGGGAGATGTTTCTACAAACTACCCTTAGTAACAATAAAACAACGAAATTAGAAGTTATTTTTTGACGACAAAGTTCCTGGAACTCTAAATTCCCTTGTTAGTAACTCAATGAGTTTGAAACCGTTATTTCAAATTACATCTAGGGGCTTACGCTTAGTGGTTAATCTCACTTGAAAAAATCATCAGATTAAGCTGAGTTTAGTTCAGGAATTACAACTTACTAAAACCCCTTTTAAGTACATATAAAAGGCAATGCACTGAAGCTTTGCAAGTTTTAGTCTTATCAACTTGAGCATAGTATATTTATTTCCATGTACGCTTAAAGTATTCTGTAACTAACTGCAACAAAAACTCTGAAATGCTAGCATCGGTTCATCAACAACAGATTTCCATTATTTGCTGAAAAAATAATCTCAGCCTTTAAGAAGGGGATAAATTAGACATACCCCATCTTGCGGTAAAAAAACACAAAAATTTCTCCCATAAAAGACCAATG
>JAQFYM010001338.1:0-35228 GCA_034694785.1 Agrenia bidenticulata | reverse complement strand
ACAATTCTAAACTGAAGACATCTGAAATAGCTCAATTACAATTCTCTCTTATAATTGAAACGCTGGGGATTTTTTTTTTATGTGGATAACCTAAGCTAACTTAACATTCTCTCATCGTCTATAAGCCATTTATGCTGATCTGTAGACAGTGGGTGTGTACCCATTACGTGTTAATCTGCATAGCAAAGGGTCCCCCGCTCTGTACTTCTCAAAACGGTGGTGGTCTCTGGCCTGGCCTTTATCGTGGCCCTTTGAAAATCTGGTTTAGAATTCCAAAATCCCTTGCAATTTCCATCTTTCGATGAGTTCATCTCTCCCCTCTTCAGTGTTAGGTTATTGTCGATAGGATTCAGGCCTTCATTTACGATTTTATAACCTCCAACAAAAATATATTTCTACCTTAACCTTTAGAATGGAATTTAATTTCTCCGACCTTCGCAATCATCTTCCTAAATATAGATCTGTCCTGACGCTGACTTAAGATGAGAAAGTTATGTACACAAACTTGTGTAAACATACTCTCTAGAAGAGTCTTTGTCATTGAAATGGATTCATTCACTTTCTAATATAAACGAAGGGATTATACAAGCTTCCGGTGTATAGTGGGTGGCGTCTCGAGTTGGCAAATGATTTATAAACTTTTCAAAAGTATGCCTCTAATAATTTAGAAAATATATTAAATTTTTGTGATTCCTATGCAGAGGTAGCCAAATCTGTTGAAAAATAAAAGTCGCCCATATCAAAATCCAAAGCTAAAAAAAGAAGGAAATCCAGACGATAAAAATGTTTACAGAAGAAAAATAAATGGCAAACTAAAAGAGCTCGGGAGTTAACAGTCCATGTCAACCCCATCGTAAAAATCTCATCACTTTGGAAAAAAGCTGTATGTTTTCTTATCTACTACTACTACTCTGTAGTATTTAATTTTATTGTCCAAAACAGTTGACACACACTTAAGGAGAGATAGACAGTATAGACACCCTACAGCCTCGGCTCACGAATCCCAATGAGAGGAAGAAAGGCGAGTCATTAAATTTATGTCAACCTCCTTGAGCTATGTGCATATTGTACTGAAGCAATTTCGATAACATCCTACCCTGAGAAAGTAAATCATTACATCAGACAAGGAGTCGTGGTCGTAGAAACGCTTACAACTTCATATTATCTGCTTCCCGACTATCCGTAAAAAGTCGAAAGTAATCCCAAGGACCGTTTTTAAAGTTTAGTATTTAAGAAGAGTGAATAGTTCAAGTAAAATACTGCCTCTTTTAATACAATGTGAGCACTTGGGACTTTAGAAGTAGAAATATTGAGAAACTAAATTAAACAATTTATAAATTTCTTTCCTTTCCTTAGAAATAGGTCCGGGTTTTATTTACTCGGGTATGTTCTTATAATTTTATTTGCTCCCGTTTATTTCCTCTCGCCGACTTTCTCTCTTCTAACCTCACGGCTTGGTAGCTAAAAATAACTGACAATCATATTTTACATTATTTAATGGTTCTTCAAAGATAATGAACTAGAAAAATTCCGAATATCTAACAAGCAGATTTTTTAAATCCTCTGGTCTCATTTATCAAGTTTCGGTACCAAAAAAGCTCGTCTGTTAAAATTGAACGCGGTTAAAACGAAAAAGAGACTCGAGACTCCAAACTACCTATATTATCACACATTACTGAAGCTTTTCGATTTTGATTTCATGGCAATTACTAAAATCTCATTTGTCATGTCACTTCTGCTTATCTTTTCGAATGAATACTGGGTAATATGATCATTTTAGCATTACATATCTTCCTCCTAAATTTTACCAAAACAGGATGATAAGGTCAAGTGGTAAGTTTATGGTTAGGTTTGCAGATAAAATTCTGCATCCATACTTGGCAGTCTGACTAAATAAGAACTGCCTGTCTGTATCTGCCATTGAAACTTCAAGTACAGATAAACTGCTGAAATTTCATGTCAGACTCCTGCTTTGAAAATGATCTATCTTAAGGTTTATCAGACCTATGTAGCACATGCAAATGCAAAATTATGTGCAATGTTTCATATAATTATGCTTGATAGATAAATCATTGCATTCACATCGTGTATGAAGTTAAAATTACAGATTTAAGTTAATCTGTCTTTTGGCTTTACGTATCAGAGAACAAATTTATTTTGCGTGTACAATAAAATTAAGGATCCTGGCTCATTTTTAAACGTTTCCTAAACAATACAAAGGTTTTGTGCTTATTTTTGGGGTATTTAAAAAATTAATTTATCAACTCTAGCAGGAATGTGCAAGGCAATTCAAGCTGAAACAAGTCTAAGTTAATTTTTGACTCTTCATAGACGAAAGCATAATTTAATATCTAGCTAGCTGGTGGGTACTTAAGGAGCATCTGATTTCGAAATTAACGTTGTTTGATTTACTTTGCAGGCATTCTCCTAGGAACTACAATCTTCCGAAACGTTGCTATATCACACCTGACAATTTTAAGTAAAGACTTGAGCGAACACTTAAAAGCCGGGGTAAGAATGAATTTAAAGCATTTACACTAAATTTTTAAGTTTAAATAAATAAATAAAAATTGTTTAGGGTCATATTTTTCAATTTTGATATTTTAAATTGGATGAATTTCGTCTTCCTTAATTTACTCACACACATATAATCTACATAACTTGGACCTTCGTAAAGTTAATACAATCAAAAATAGTTTGTCATTGTCGCATAGAAATTAGTGGAGTTTAAGTCATGTTGCTATTTGGCTGCCTATAAAAAAGCTCAACTAACAACACGACAAAAAAATTACTGCGATAATCGACGTTAGTGTGTTGATTAACAGGTGAAATGGAGCTACCAAGTTCATACAATGACCTGGTTGAGGCGTTTGGAGGGGCTGCTAAAATTTCTACAATCATGGCAGAAGGAATGAAAAGTAGGACTGTCGAACAACAATGCATTCTTCAATACAGTATCCCGGGATTAAAGAATGGACGCCCACTGAATCAAGTAATTGTCATGATGGCAGGTGAAACGGGCACTGGAAAGTCTACGACAATAAATCAACTTTTTGATGCTGACTTATGCAAAACGTCTGAGAGCTGCTCGGAGACATCAAAAGTAACCGAATACATCACACCCCTCACAATTCGAACCCTTGATCCCGTTTTGAAAGCGAATTTGATCTTCGTGGACGTCCCAGGATCCTTGGACACTGACAGTAGAAAGGAGAGTTTGAATGTTGCTGAAATAGTGAATTATAGGAAACAAAATCAAGCATTGCGAAAACCGTTACCTAAAATTCATCGCTTTTTGTCATATTTATCAGGCGAGTGCCGTACCGAAGTATTTCCAAATGTTGTACTTTTCGTCTTCAATTCTTCCAACAAACGGATCGACGGTCCCGATTCATCGTTCAAAAAATCATTAAAAATTCTCCAAAAGTCAAACCTTGTGGACACAAAGTTTAGAAACTTAATAATTGTCGGGACACACGCAATGAGCCTGGGGAAAAAAACTTTCAAAAACAAAACAGATGTGCTCACTCATACAATTCAAAAGATTGTTTATGATGTCTTCAGCATCGAAAACGCCGATGTTATTTTTGTGGAGAATGATCCGGAAGAATATGGTTTAAAGAAAAAGCCAAATTCGGACTTTTACCTGCTACCCGATGGAACCCCTTCCCATGAAAATTTAATCGAAGCCATGAGCAAAACTTTTGCACCAGACAATGCAAGACAAGACAAACTTGGTCTGTTGTTAATTTCCTGGTATTTCCGATCTGATTGCCCAGATAAGAAAATTAGGCCAATAGTTCAGCAATCAAAAATCAGACCAGAAGACGACGAAGTTCTGAGAAGTAGCGCAGAGCAGTTACTTGAAAAACTGAATATCAAAACAGCAGACCCGAAGGTTGTGATCCCGTTCTTAAATTTCAACTCTCTCGGTTATGCCTACTGCCCGGTGACGGAATTCGTGAAGCCCTTTTCTGTGTTCGAGAATCAAGATAAGAAAACTCTTCAATGTGGAGGGTCAAAATTTCAAATCCCAAAAGTTTTCACAGAGTATAAAGAGCATGCTACCAATTACAGAATGCTGTCTTCCGAAACCAAGTCTGCATACGAAGAAGGGCTAAAGACCCAGTATGGAATGGAGGCAGATGTCAAGCTTATTGTCAATGTTGGCGCTCAAGGTAGATGGGTCAATGAAACCAATGGAGGTACCAAGTCTAACGAAAGTATAATATCCGTTCTTAACGAGGTTCTCCTATACTCACTGAAAATTGAAAACTTCGACTTGGTCTCGCAGAAACTGACAGAGTCACTCAAGGCTCTCCCACCAAAATACAACGAAGAGAGCGCAAGTGACTTTAACAATTTCTTTTCAAAATGGGGCACTCATTTTATTTCCAAGCAATACATTGGAGGCTCCATAAGACTCGACTGCACCGTTCAGACCTCATCTTACAACAAGAATACTGAATCCAACATAATGCACAAGGCTGACGTCATTTTCAAGCTACTTAATGTTGGGGCAAACTACAATTCCGAATCCTCTATAAAAGAGCTTCAATCTGTTGGAATACTGCAAGAGAAAATTACGATCACTGGAGGTAAACCTCCTATGGTTTCATCTATGAAAGATATGAGTCCCGAAATTTTCAAAGAGTGGAAAGCTTCGGTAGAAGAAAATCCAAAGGAGTTGATTCACAGTTTAGTACTCTACCCATATTACAATTTGGAGCAGTGTTTTAATCCAAGCGAAATGAGACTGGCGACACTGGATTATCTAAAGCAGGAATTGAGCGCCGTCATGGGCAGAAAGAGAAACGAGATTGCGAACATTATGGAGACGAAGGCAATAGCACCGGTTGAAGAAAACAAATGCTTCCCTGCATCAACACTTGTTCGAACACAATTTGGAAACAAATTCATCTCTCAACTCCGAGAAAACGACCAATTAACTACTCTTGTCCAAGCCGAAAAATATTTTCATTCCTCTTCCACTACATTTTGTACATATCTTCACAAGGAAACCCAGAGAATCGCCAAGTTTCTGGCCATGAGATTTTCAAATGGGAAAACGCTATTGGTGACCGGGGAGCATTTACTATTGGCTTATGCACAGCACAACTTGATACCGAGAAAAGCCTGCAAGTTTCAAGTCGGTGACTTCATGGTTTATGCTGACGAGTCGGGAGTGATTAAAACACCTGCTTTGGTAGAAATCAAAGTGGAGGAGCATTTAGGTGTGTATTCTCCATTGACGGCTGATGGGACATTTCTCGCTGATGGATTTCTCGTCACCTCTTATGCAGATATTGAGTCGTTCAATATCGCCCATGCTGCCTTAGCTCCACTACGAGGATGGCATCGTATCAAAAATTTCTTAAACTTTTCAAAAGGACAAGAAGATTGTAACGAAGATCAGAAGCTTGGCAAGAATTCAAACTCGACTGGTATTCACCAATATGCTCGGTTCTTAATGCTCCTGCGAAAAGCGGCAGAGAATGTTTATTAAAGACCTTGGTAAGTTATCCTCAGATTTGTTTAAAATTGTATTCAACTTATTTAACATGTGAAATTGGTACATTGTTTTAAGTATTGGAACACAGAAAAGGACTGGTTCAAGTACCATCCAACTTGCAACCAGTTCTATGATGCAACCTTTCTTTCAGGCCAACGGAATCTGGCGATTTACTTTCTTTCTTATTATTATCAGAATTTTAGTTCCTTCGGGTCAGCCGCCCATGTTTAATTTAAATCTAAAAAAATGTACTCGAAACTTGTATGTAACTATTTGATCCATTTTATAGATTGCATTGAAGTATAAAGTATAAACACTTATAAAACAAATTGAACTTAACATCCCTGAGTCGACCCTGCTAAACCTTTGAAATATTAAGCTTATTTTTGAGCTCCATTTCAGGTTTTCAGAGTCCACGAAATTTTATAAATTCTAGGTCATCCCGGTCGTGCGTTGTCTTCAGACGGAATTAGATTATCATAAAGCATTGACATTGACATATCGCAATTGATTAGAGCTTAGAGTTCAAAGAAAAAATTAGGGGGCATGAATATCAATCTAGACTTCCCACACTACAAAATTCCCTTTAAAACATCACGAGTTGATCCATTTGCAAGATATCAATTAAACTGATTGAGCTTCATTAAATCTTTATATTCCTTAACTCTAATCTCTCAAGACTACCTCTGGTTCCATTAATTGATTAATCTATACAATTTTCCCTATAAATCTAAATATACTCCATCGCATTAGAAATCAGGCAGAATAAGTCCCAAACACAAATAATCCCTGACACTTTTTCCAACTTTAAATTGCCCCTTTTAAACAGATGCTACTTCTCTCCAACTTTCATCTTCTCCAACATTTCCGATCCAAAAAGTTCCATCTAAGTATCTCCAGCAATTAATCACGAAGAATATAGACAACTCTGGACCAGTAACGACCGTCTGTACATTCCATTCAGTCCAACAACTACTACCACCACCACCGGCCATTTCCATTGTAAACTTCCCAAGATTTTGGAACTACAAATATATGTGCAACTGCACCAAAGCAAGTGTGGATTGCTCAGAGTAATCGCTCGTGATGCTGAGAAGTAATAAAACCAATAGTAATATTTTATTCTGTCCCCTCTGCCCCCCCCCACCCTTAAACCGATTTCTAGCTTCTTCAGTCTGAGAAAACATAAGCAGTATGTCTCTTGGCTAATTCAATCCACATAAATCATAGGCCATTCCACTAACTCTTTCTTTACCCTTTGAGCTTTGGCACATTGTTCATTTTTACCTACAGACTAAGAATCAAGGAGCTATACACACAAACAATAGAGATAAACACGAAACACACAAGGTAGGCTTATTAGTGAGTATGAGTACGATTGGAGCTGGTGCAGAGGTATGAAAGCCTTGAAACTTTGGACCAATAAATTACCTGGGTTCGAGGTTGGAGAATCAATCTGAAGAGGTTCGAGAGCAGTCGAGAGGTGTGCAAGATAGCTGTAGGCTGAGTCACACGGCTATACCGATATTGTATAGAATAATCTTATCCATTCATGTTGGACTTTTTGATAAATCTCCTCCCTCATTTTCTTAGTCTTTCCAATTTGCATGGAATTGTTTTCTGCGAATCTTTTAAGACGAAAAAAAAGATCCCTGGTACTATAGTTCTATAGTCAGTCATAGTCATTTAACGGACATCATCGTCCAAGGAGGTTTCTCATATTACAGTGTAGAATAGAATAATGATAAGTCCACTGAGGACTTGGGACTGGGTCTGGTCCATGAAATCCAAAGTCCAATCAATCACTGGCAGTGGCACACTCGGCCAGTATGACATGTCTAGGTGGTTGGATTTGACAAATCGCTTTATCTATCTAATCGGAATTTTCTCGCTTACTATCCTCGTGTTCCCATTCAATATCAGTTAAAAGTATCACTTTGTTATGTCGAAACAGAAAAATATACCCAATGTGTATCACGTATGAGGATTTCAGGGGGTTCTTAAAAACATTATATGAAATCAAGTTTAGCATGGCCATTCTCCATTATGAATCTTTGCGTAACTAGAGAGAATGAGATTTTTTATCAAAATCTATCAGGATTGACATGATTTGATATTAAATTGATAAATCCTTGTGATAAAAGCTAATCTGGGACAGGACCGGGGACAGGGAATAGGACTATGTTCAATTTCGCTTAGGATAATTTATGCCAGCCTCTACTTCAACTTTCCAGACTCCATTGCAATTTTGGTGGACCAGCTTGGCTTTAATATATCGTTTGACAAAATTTTTAATTCATATAAAATGAAAGCCTTCATTTGCATATCCATCCTTGCCTTTTGTGGCTATTCCGCGGCACAAGAAGGTAAAAGTTATTGAAATATACTACCATTATCTAAGGCATTATTTTAGCCACAACTTTTAAAAAATCGAACACGAAAAATATTTTACATGCACTATTTTTAAATCTAAAGTTTGTGGAACCAACCTGACAATACTCGCTGGAGAAACAGTTCAAGTCAAATCCCCAAACCATCCCGACGCATACCCTAACAATGCCGACTGTCTTTGGAGAGTTCATGTAAGACAATTAATAATTCAACAATTAAAAATATCAACTAACAATCAACGGACATTCCCTTGGAAAACTTAAAGGCACCTGACCTGAGTCAACTGACCATCTCATGCCCTCAAGTAGACTTACAATGGACAATCTTCGGGTGTGTGGACACCCTGGCCTTTTCCGACGCTGAGAACTTCAACCAACTCCCCTCATACTGTGGAAACCATAGGCCCCCTTCAACTATCGGATTTGGTGACACCGTCTTCATCCGATTCCTTACCGACGGCAGTGGTACTGACAAAGGGTTCGTTTGTAATGTCACAGCAGCCCCCATGACTTCTGACCCCGATTGTGGTAAGGATAACTTATTTTTTTAGCATCTATTCAAACTCATCTCTAATCGATGAAATTGATTTTGAATTTTCGAATTTTACTTCAGAATGCGGAGTTAAAAACAAAGCAGCCGTAATTCCTCCCCAGGGTAGGATTTGGAACGGAGTAGGCGTTTCGAAACACGAGTACCCCTGGTTGGCAGTGCTTATGACCGCAGAAGCTATCCCAAATGTACTTTGTGGCGGTGTGCTTATAAACTCTCATTATGTTTTGGTAAGCCGTTTAAGATAAGCTGTAACTTTTAGCAAATTCCTCGGAGCTCTAACTCGCAACTAATTTTGATTATGGTCATTTGATACTCTATTTTAGACAAGTGCTCGCTGTGTCCTTGGGTAAGCTGAAACTATTGGAACCCTCTGGATAATTTTGTGATTCAAGTTGTTTTTATTAATATTTTTTTAATAGAATGGACCAGGATCTAATCCGAGTACGACTGGGAGAACATGACATGACGAACAACAATGAGAATCCCCCACATAAGATTTATGACATCGAGACGGTCAAAGTCCATCCCAATTTCAACAATACTAACCTCGCTAACGACCTGGCCCTTATTCGTGTCGGAGAGCAAATCATATACGAGTAGGTTTACACATCTTTTTAACAAAAAGAATTCAATCAACAAATCCAAAATGTAAAAAAATAATTTAAACTACAAGGCCCAACATTCGACCAGCATGTCTACCTCAAGGGGTTATGAACCTAGATCAAGTCGAGCTCGTAGCTGCCGGATGGGGCTCAAGCAGTGGTATGAAATTCAACTAATGATCCCGTCTTCATTGTTGAGACTAATTATACTATTTCCAATTGTTATTTGTTAGCAACTAATAATCAAGTGACCTTACCAAGAGAAACTACTTTGGACGTGGAGCCAGCCTCTTTGGCGGAATGCTCCAAGATGCTCCCACCAAGCCTTGCTGTCCAAGAGGGTCAAGTGTGCACCACATCTTTGAAGGGGGCTGGAGTCTGTACAGGTAGCAAAGCTTTACCGGAACTTTCTGTAATTAGGTAATTAAATAAAAGTTATTAATTAAACTGTTTTAATTGACCATAGGGGATTTTGGAGGTCCATTGGTCCAAGATATTGACGGGATTTACTACTTGGCTGCAATTTCGTCATTCAACACAGAATGCGGAAATCTGCTTTCCCCCACCGTTCACTCCAGAATTGACTACCACTTGTCATGGATCACTGCCGCTTCTGCGGATGCTATCCAATGCGGTGGACCCCCGCGCAGGAAATAAAATGGGATATGATTTTTGTCTCAACTATAAGCTCAATCTATTTTCCAATTATATGGGCTACTTCAACCAATACGAACAATAGTTCAATCCATTCAAAGAATAAAAGTAAAAGTACGACAATGCAGAAACTATTGTAATTTCTAATGAGGATCAAATTGAAAAAAATCGCATACATACATAAACGAGTCATTCGCAATTTCAATGTTTCTTCAACCAATTCATTGAGGCATAAAATTTGAATAAAGCTCCCATACAAAACCAAATAGTAAAATCCTATCTGCACATTCCACATTCCAATGCACGAGAAGTTAAATTCATTGAATTATGAATTAATCAATTCACAATAATAATATTATGTTATATTGAAAACACAACATTTAAAAAATTTTCTTCTCAAAGCCCGATGATTAATTAATTAACTGATTGTTTTTAAATTTCCACTGACTTTCTCCCGAGTCTCAATGCACCCCGTCCTCTCCCCTGACTTACTGACAAACGAGAGAAATATTTTTCAATCTTCCTTTCCAAAAGCCCAATAATTAATTAATTGATTGCATTGCATTACATTAATTACTCATTAAAATATGATATTTGATGTTTTTAAACCCAACTGACTTTCTCCAAATCTCAACCCACCCCATCTTGAACTTACACCAAAAGAGAAGGACAATTCCTTAAAAAAATCCCCCCTTGCCTCATTGACAAACTACAATAACATTTGTCACTTCTTCCTTCGCAAATCCCAATAATTAATTAACTAACTAACCATATTTTTTTTAAACCCCACCGACTTTCTCCAAATCAAACTCACGCGACTCAAGGGAAAGCTGCGGACGAAGCACATTCCCACACTCCACAGTAAACACTTTCCACTTTAAAGAAAATCTCCTAGTTGCCAAGCCTAACGAGAACACACACTGCCATCTCAAGCAGAAGAAGCGGATCTCACCCCGTCGGGTCCTTCCTCAGAGCCTCACACCTTTTTTCACACCGAGTCCATCCAACGCCTCCACACTACCAAATACCAAATCCCACAAGCCAATGAGGAGAGGGCGCAGAATCTTTGGACAACAAAAAATCTCTCTCCACACAAATCCAGCATAGCAATAGGATGGCAATAGCCAGTGGCAATAGCACATCAGCCAGCTAGGGCATTTCATAAGCAGCTTATAACAGCAGGAGGAAGGCAAGGCCGCCTCTTCCTAAGCATTACCACCACCACCACCACAGCAGCATAGCAAAGCAGCCGAACTACTGGAGGTGGCTGGAAGACCAAGAGGAAAGCAGTAGTACGACTTTACAAAACTCTACTAACTGCATTCTCGATAATAATAATAAAAGAGTCTTCAAGGGTAGGTTGGATTAATCTTGGGCAAGAGATCAATTAAGGAATCCACAGTCACACATCATCTCAAGAGAACAATAGCAATAGCATCTCTATCATTTTACAAGGGAGGCAAAAAAAACACAAGAGGAAATATTTAAATCTTTTCATTGTTGATTGTGTTTGTTGATATATAGTTCCTTTGAAAGAGAAATAAAACCAATTCGCTGCAAGTACTTTTTTTATTTAAAAAATACAGTTTTTATTTATAACTAGTTATAATTACATAAGCCCCCCCCCCAGGACGAGGTCAGAGAGAGATGAGAAGTATGTTAATGGAGTGTTGAGGAGGTTTCGAAAATTAAAAAGGCTCAACAATGCCGTACAATAATTTACGAAAGAAGCAACTGGGCGGAAGAAGAGGATCGGGTGGTAGTACTAGTGTTGTTAGTGCTAGTGGTGGTCGCCGTCCCGCCACCACTGCCACTACCACCAACACCATCATCACCACGGAAGATAGTACTACTAATGGGAATGTAAATAATAATGGACGAGTTATCCCTCCAGCTACTAAATCTAATAATCCAAAGAGAATAAGTATTAGGAATAGCAGGAGTAGCAGTAGTGGTGCTCCAGTGTCTAGTGGCAACCACAAGGGTCGGGGTCAACAGCCAGTCGTGGTGGTAAGTAGTATTGAAGAACCTGAGGAGGAAGAAGAAGAAGAAGAACCAACTACTGAAGAGGAGGAGGTAGAATCGTCCAAGGAACTTGAGAAGAATATTGGCAAGTTGAATGTTACTGGTGGGGGTTCGTCAGTTGTGGTTTTGAGTGCTTCTGAGGATGGGTCCAGTAGCTCTGGAAGGGTTAGCTCCGAAGAGGAAGAACCCCCGTCAGAAGACTGTCAGTCCTTCTTCGTGATTGTCAATACGGATGGATCTCTCGTGCTGGATAATACGAAGCAACTTCAAGTTGGTAAGTACAACAGTGACCAAAATGTGACAGCGTTTTTTTAATAATTTTTATATCCGATATCTTACCTATAGTCCCAGTTGTTCCTAATCCATAATCCAGCGAAATGGTGAGCAATTATGTATCAATGTTTTGTATTCACTATTTTGTAATTGACAGGCCCAGGTCAAGAACGATTTGCCATAAGTCTTCCAACGAACAAGATTAAATCCCTGGCGAATCCCCTGCCAGGAGCGATCCAGGTCCCACCACAGAGAGCAAGGAAGTCCAAACCCGAAGGAGTAACTTACGGCGGTTCAGCTGATGTGGGATTTATAGCCATTCCAACAGCAAGTACAAGCAGTACGGCTGGAGCTGAAGTTATTGAATTAGAATTGTGTGGAGGTGAAAGTAAAGTAGCTGGTATGTCTGTGGGAATTATTCCAGCCCAGGTCGTACAGCCACAGATTTCAATAGCACCGGGAGCCACGGGTTCGATCGACATGGACGAATTCACAAATCAGCTGGACCCTCAGAGCTTAGCGGCATTAGAAACGGTGATCGATTCGGAGGAGGGAAGAGAAATCATCGAAACTATGGATTTGAATCAAGTTGCGAGTGTTCAAATTACCGACGCTGGAGCAGCTGATCCTAAGCCTCCAGGATGGGATCATAGTTATACGAACAAGAATAGTGGCGGAAGGGATTCCAGTGGATCTGCGAGTGTTTCCTCTGATACATCGTCTAGGACCAACAGCCCTGGAGGTTTGAGGAATCATGGGGGATCATCGGGAACTAATCAATCCAGTAGCGCTGGAAAAGGCAGGCCTTCATCCAGTGGTCGAGTATCTGAATGTAATAACTCTATGATTTTCAAAAATTTCAAAAGTAGTTTTAGCTTGTATCGTTCTTTCCAAAGGAATAAAAAAAATTTGCTAATTCTTTAGGTGATGGAAATATTCGACGCTCCTTGCGACAGCAGGACCGAATTGAGCGTCAAGAGGCAGAGCGAATCTTAGCAGAGAATCAGCAGATGCTTCAAAGGGAAAAAGAGATAATGAAGGAAGCCATTGCACAGAAGGTGGTGTCACCGAGTACAAGTGTTGAATCTCTTAGAGTTAACTCGCCAGTTACTATTGTTGCTACCAAGGTGGTCACTCCTGTAGCAAGGATAGCATCTCCTACATTACCAACTTCAGTAGTAGAGAGGGTAGCATCGCCCGATATTGACAGGTAAGTACATTTTCAATGTATGTATTTAACTATAACTATTCAATAGGAAGACCAAGTGTGTGTTTTTTCATAGCAGCCGAAGACCATATCCAAAGAGAGAAAACAGAAAATTACCAGCACATTTGGCGGATCCAAATTATATTAGCTTGGACGATGAAGGAGTGAAGACTTCTAAAGATGTTATTTCGTCAGAAAAGTCAATTGGATCTCGTAGATCTTCAACGCAGATAAGCCAGGAGGAACCTGAAGATATCGAAGACAACGCAGTGAGTGCAGATGATGACGATGAAGATTATACTGAAGATGATCCCAATAGGTAAGATTTATTGCGTTTACTCGGTTTACTAAACGAAATCTAAAATTTTGCAGAAATATCACAAGGGAATTTTCTTTTTTAATCCTCTACAGGCTTTGGTGTATTTGTCGTCAGCCGCATAACAATCGGTTTATGATTTGTTGTGACAATTGCGAAGAGTGGTTCCATGGGAAGTGTGTTAATGTAACTAAAGCTCAAGGTAATGCTATGGAGCTGAAAAATTTAACTTGGAACTGCCCTCCCTGTCGCAAATTGCTCTTGGAAAGAACTAGAAAAGCAGCCGAAGGCAATCGAGGACGCACAGTTTCGAGACGGGAAAGTGATACTACTAGAAAGTCTCCTACGAAACTCAGTAAAGCTGCTGTAGCACAACAGGCTGAAGCGGCCGCTGCAGCAAATGCTGCTAAATTGGCTCAGACTCCGGAGAAAATAGCAGCCCAGTCTACTGCGGGTGCCAGGCGAGCTAATGTAAGAAAAAGTGAACAAGGGAAAACAGTCGAAGATGAGAACGGTAATTTATCTAAGGTGTATGAATTGGACTCTGTATGTGTTTATTTTTCAATGTTTTGTTTACTTGCAGCTCACGATTGTGTAGTGTGTGGGAAAGCTTCCAGGAAAGATTCAATATATTGTAGTGACCTGTGTGTACAGAAATATGCGGAGTCAATTGGAAGCAAATCAGCAAATGCTTCAATGGTAGAAAAGACAAAGCCTGTTACTCCTTCTTCACCGTTGGTAGCAGCTACAACGCCAACTACCCCAGTATCTACAACACCAGTGAAAGATAAATTAAAGGTAGTTGTAATTGTAATTAATAATAGTAGTTAACCCTAAGCTTGAATTTAGTTTCCTGTTGAAATTTTGGAAATATTGTATTATTTTTTTCAGAGGACAAACTCAATGAGAGTTGAACCGAAATCTGATGAGCCGATATTCGCGTTTCATGTCATTACACCTGGAGCTACAAAATCAACGGAAATTGTACCTCCGAAACCAAAGGAGCTAACTGCATCACAGCTTCTCAAAGCTCAACGAGAACAGGCTGCAACAGCAGCGGCTTCTCCCGTTGCTCCAGTAATGAGTGCTATCAAAACATCACCCACAACTACTGGTATTTCATCTGCAACCCCACATCCTTCAGTACAAGGAGTCAGTCCTAATAGTGTCAATGCAATAATGAGCTCTACTCCGACTGTAGTCGTCAAAAAAATGACAACTGCTGATGGCAAGAGTTTTGTGAGACTTCCTGGAAAGATAAGCAAAGAATCGCCATTGAAGATTGATACTTCTCATACTTCTGGTACGCACGAATGACAAAAAAAATATTCTGAATTGCATTTATATTTTAGGTATCACTTTAATAACCTGTTACAAATCAATTCTTTCAATGTAGATGAAAAGGAAAAAGGCAAAGGGAAAGAAAGCGCAACTTCCCCTGTTAAAACAAGAGGTAGAGTTGGCTCAGCCTCTACATCCGCTACGAATAAGCCAGCTGTCAACCGCAAAACTTCTTTAAAATCTACGGAGAAAGATAAAGAGCAGCCCGTGAGAGACCGTGATGGTATTTTAAGTGAGAAATTGCAACGAGAGAACATGAGAAAAGGTCTTAGGGAATTGTTGAAGACAAGATTAAAGGAAATGACAGAAGAAGAACAGCGGAAAATTTCTGGTGGATCTAATACTCCAGAAATTCTTGCTGAGAAGATCGAGGATGAATTAACTCGAGTCCATGGAGGAGCTGGGAATCCTAAATGCAGGGCTAAATATCGTAGTATTTACTTCAACTTAAAGTATGCCTGAATATATTGCATATATTTCATCTTAAATCTTAGTTGAATTCTTGATTGATTTTGTTGAATTTGAATTGAATTTAGGGATACAAAAAACTGCCTGTACCAAGAAATATTACAAGGTAACTTGAAACCAAAAGTACTAGTTAAGATGGAACCTCTTGAGCTTGCATCTGCTGAACTTTCTGAATGGAGAAAACGGGAAACGGAAAAGGATATAGAAGCTATCAAGAAAGCAGAGTTGGATAAGTATGCAGAAGCAAAGAAAATTCAACTGTTAGAGAAAGGAGTTGATGATGCAGTGAAGGTCGCTGAAGAAAGTCGACCACTTGACATCAGTGATATTCTTGACTCTAACGCAGTAGTCAAAGAGAAGATGGAAGGTATGGACAAATCTGACAAAACAGTAGAAAAATTCAAGTCTTCTTCGTCTAGTTCTAGCCATCATACAAGAGGTCGAGGTAAAGACTCAGCCAAATCATCTGATAAAGATTTGAACAAATCATCCGAAAAAGAAAGAGACCGACGGGATAAGGAAAGAAGGAGATCAGAAAGGCACAAGACGGACAAAGATAGAGAATCCTCTGCTAAGGAGAAGGACCGAAGGACACGAGGAAAAGAAAAAGAGTCTTCCAACACTTCTAAGGTGAAGTATTCGAATAGTAAAGATAGAAGCAAAAGGCATACCCAGGGCAAGGTCTGTTTTTTTATTGTTTTTATTTTTTTATTTTGCAATTGGGAAGAGAAAGATTTAGGCAGGGATATATGTAACAACTTAACCAATTGAAACGTTATTTATTTAGGAATCGGAGAAACATAAATCAATGAGCAGTAAAGAGGACCGGAATAAAAGTCCATCAGACTCAGAACCTAAAAGGTCCAGTGATAGTGAAGTTATGACACCAACTGAAACTAGTGCGTCAGGCGATGGTACTCCGGTGTTTAATCCAACTCCTACAGATTCTAAGAAAAGTAAGTTTACAGTCAAAAGGTTTAGTTTTTATTATACAAACTCAGGAGTACTGCACTAATATCTTAATTGAAACTAAATCTATTGTATTATTACAGGTGATGTCCGTCACTCGACAGACTCTGAGCAAGAATTGCCCTCTTCCACAATTAAAACTCCCGATTTTTCTGATGAAGCAAGTTTAGTGAAAAAGGATTCGGATTCTAAGCCATTGTTTCAAACGAGAATAGTAATGCCTGAACTGGGAGGATTTAATGCGTCTGCTCACGCAGTTTCTCATTTCGTAACTGAAGGCTTAACATTCCCAGAAAGTCCAGTTCCTATTGTTGGACGAATCGGTCCGGAAACAGTGTGGGATTACATCAATAAAATGAAGAAATCGAAGGTAGGTTTGTATTTACGATTTCACGTATTTAGCTTTTTATCTGAGAGTAGGAAATGAATACCAATTTATTTTATTGGTGTAATTTATTACCTTGTGTAGGAAGTAATTGTGTTTCGACTGTCCCCGGCCACTCCTGCTGATTCTGAAGGCTATATGACATTTTTCTCATATTTCTCTTCCCGGGGACGACTTGGTGTTATCGGGGGAATAGCTTCCCCCTTGAAAGATGTGTATTTAGTTCCCCTGGACAAACACAGTCCAGTGAATCGAGCACTTACACCATTTCGAGGGCCAGGATTACCAAAGGAACGAACCCACTGTCTACTTTGTGTTGTTACTCGACACGTGCAAGGAGATCTTTCTGTACCTATGCCTTTAAAACGAAAGTCGACTGTCCCTGATCAACTTGCCGGTGCCACAAAGAAGAAGGTAAAATTTGGACCCGAGAAGCAGGTAAAATTCTTTTGTATTTAATAATTAGAGCTTTTTGTTTTAAGTTTTCTAGACTTTAATTGTTTATCTTCATTGTAATTGTATAGAAATCTAAATCGTTGAGTTCGGTGACTCGATCAACACGCTCATCAGCCATTCCTGATACAAGCCAGTCGACTACAGATAAAATTGAAACAAAAGAAGATGATGATGCACCGTACACTCCGTGGGAAGAAGAAGACGAGAAGGAGGAAGTTAGTGAAATACCGTCTGTGGGGAATGAAGACATAGTATCACTAAAATCCCCTTTGCATACACCTCTGTCTATTGTACCGTCACCGTCAGTAGATGTTCAGAAACAATTGCAAGACCTTGAAGCAAAAATTGCCAAGGAAAGGCAAGACATCGAAAAGATAACTGGAGCTCTAGCTGGTAGAAGCCCTACGTCTGGAATTCCAGGATTAGATGGCGAATTCCCTGAAGAGGAAGTACGAGGAAAGAAAGATGTTCCATTTTTTCTTCGTATGTCTGCAAATGAATCTCAAGAAAGCTCCGCTGTGGTATCAGGAAGGAAATCACTGCCAGGGTTAGATGTACGAGACAGTGCACCTGAAGTTTCTGTTGAAGAAAGTATGGATATCGGCATAGTAAGTAAGAGCGTTGTACCTGATACGAGTTTCGATGTGATAATAGAGGACAGCTCGTCGAAGGTAAGCTAGACCACTCGATTAATTTGTACATTCCGTTCAAAATAAAATTTTGCTTCATTAATTTTATTATTAGGATGATTCAGAATCTTGTAAACCCGTGGATAACCCCATCGAAGACCTGGAGGAAGCGTATTCACCCTCTGCAATGCAGTTCTCGGATGATGAAACTCCAGAAGTTGGACAATGTACGACTAAATCAGCAAGCCCACAAAAAGATATTATTGAGGAAGACGAACCACTGCCTCCTGGCGTTGAGCCAAGTGTTCCGGAAAAGAAAGTTGTTGGAAAATTTATTGCTGTAATGGAACGAGTGGAAGATATTAAAATCATAATGAAGAAACCTCCGCTTTCTCAGGGTCTTTCACTGTCAATTGGTTCTGGAAGTCCTGTTAAAGCAAAACGAGATTTCATCGATATGGGTGATGATTTAGAACCTCTTCCTCCAGGAGAAGTTTCTTCTACACCGGTTCCAATAATTTCTAAGCCTGACCCAGTTTTTGAAAAAGCTGGAGCTGTATTTCCTAAAAGTTTAGTTGCTGGAACTACCGTGAATTCGAAGATGAAGAAGATAAATATTAATTTAATTACCAAACAACTTCCTTCAAAAGATTCTACTCATGAAAAGAAAACCGAATTACCGGTAACCCCCACATCCATTACAAAAGTTGTCCTGGACAAGCCTCCTCCAATGTTGACCCCAAGTAGCAGTCAACCACCTATGTCCTTCCCAGTCCACTTGCCACCTCCGAATTTACAGCGCATGCTACCGAAGATGTGCCCCCCTCTTCTAAACCTTCAACATCCTCCTCCAAGCTTACAACAACATACTTCCAATCTACAGCAACCACAGCCCCTTTCACATATTCCGGTGCATATTCCTCCTCCAAGTATGAAAGCTGCCCCCGTTCCAGTACCAACATCTGTTGTCATCAATTTAAACGTTCCTCCTCCCCCATTAATGTCCATGATGTCCCGTCCCTTGCTTCCTGTACGACCTATGAGTTTCCCTCTCATATCTTCTACAGCACCGACGACAGCATTTCCTAATGTCCCACCCCCACAGATGACCATTAGACCAAATGTGCGTCCCCCATTTGTTCCCACTTTTAACGAAACTGTAAACATAGATCCGAGATCTTCATTGCCGGGGAACAGCGGCTCATCTACGGAAAGAGACCCCCGAGAGCGAGAGATGAAACGAGGATTTGACAAAACTTCACCTGAAGTAGAAAGAGTTGAAAGAGTCAACTTGGACCGGGATGTTGGAAATTTTGGAAGACGAGAGAGCGATAGGAATTACCGTGGACGTGATAGTCGAGGTCGTAATTTTGGCAGGCGACAATTTAGCACATCTAGCACTGACAGAGTGAGAAGAAATCGAACAAGATCGAAAAGTAACGATCGCGATCGTTCCAGGTAATAAATTCGATGACTCAGTTTTTAAAAATATTTATTTTAACGTCTTCGATTAATGTTTCCTTGATGAAAACTTACTAAAATTGGTTAATTGTATGAGCAGATCTCGGGAAAGAAGGCACAGAAGACGTCATAGCAAATCTCGTTCCAGGTCACCACTTTCTAAACGATGGGAAGCTAGGAATAAGTAAGTAACCGAAACTATTTCTCTCCTCCAAAACGTGCGCAAGTACATTATTTTATTGATTTTCGAATCTAGGTCAAGGTCTCGATCTCCTGGGAAGCGTAATAGAAACAGGAGCAGAAGTACAAGTCCTTCAAGAAGGCATCGTAGGTCACGAAGTCCTCGGAAAAATGCCAGAAAGTCAGGGTCCAAGAGCCGTTCTAAGTCACCGTCTACGCCGAAGGCTAGACATCCTAGCACATCTGACAAGAACGCTAAGCATGAAAACAAATCCGAAGATTGGGAAAGCCCTTCACCTCTCACGACTGAAGAATCCGCTGATAAACAAAGTAGTGCCGGCGTTGAGAGTCTTGTCTCGACAGACTCAGTATGAATTTCTACATTATAACTTGCCATTAGGAAGTAGCCCGCGCGACACATAGTTCTGTGCATAGGCATGACATGACATTGACCCGAGTTTTAAACAGCTTAAACCAATCCGAAAAAACCGTAGTCGGCTAATAACAATTAAGAAGAGTTAGGATTGTCATGAGGTTTGATGTAAATTCCAACTAGATATTATATCATGCGTTGAGAGATCGTTACATACCTAATAACTATAACTCGATCGATCTGTTAAAAATATGTATTTAATTTAAGATGCACTTAGCAAATTCAGTAAGTATGTGAGATGTAGTAAAAACTTCAACAACATACACTGTGTGCATACAAAAAGGCATGCCTCAACAAATCTATACACTATCACCAGTTTCCGAATGTTGTGTAATCTGATAGCGTCAGTCGAATTCAAGTTTTCTAGTCAAATCAGATGTACTCTTTTTTCTACCTTACCCTCTGGTTCTGACTGTTGACTGTGGATCTTCCGTTTATCTGCAAAAACTGTCGCTGAGTTTCTGTATAAATTAGTAGGAAGCTGGTGTAGTTCCGAATGTATTCTGTTTGAAGTTCAAGAGTAAGTGGTTTTTACATTCGCCTCTCTGTTTTCTTAAACCTGAGAAATTAGGATTTTAAACTGAACTTCAACATGGCATAATATTTAGTTCCAACTGTACAGATTTGTTTCAAGTTGACACTTTTCTCTACAGAAAAATGTCCCGTAATCTTATTAGAGAGTTATTGTAGTACTAAGTACAGATTAGAAATTAGGATGATTTTACTGTAGTTTTCTCAGTTTAAGAATTGAAGAATTGGTAAGAACTGTGCGGCTGGGATTTTTAAAAATCACACGTAGATGAATATAATCCAGAAAATACTATATATTTTAATGTAATAATATGATCGAACACAAAAGTGTATATGGATGGATAGTGAATTTATGAAGGATGTTTAAATCTGAAAGTAGAAATTTTTAGTGAATGCTTTAGTTAGTGGATGTCAGCAATGAGCAAACCCAACCTAGTTTAACAGACGTAGTACAAGTAGTTTAATTTTTGTGTATCTCAGATTCCTACTTATTTCACAAAAGAAGTAAATACTTGAAACTAACTTAATGCCTTCAATTTGTACTGTTTCTTTGCATATTATTATTGTACATAATAATGTCATTATGTATTCAGAATTTTCAGAAAGTCATTTAAAAATACAAACGCGAGTGTTTTTTGAGTTAATGTTATGTTTGCATGAGATTAGTCTTCTTTGAAGATTCAATTAAGTCATGAAAATAAAGTACTTAAAAATAATTTGGACTTGAAAATGAAGCAGCATTTTCTTTATTCTTGAATATCCATGAGGAGTATGGACGTTCACACCAGTACAGAATAAATATCTAATTCTAATATTACATGTATTATGATGTATTGTCTATAAGCTATTAAAAAGAGTTGCATCATTCCAAATCAGATTAGATCACATATAAAGCTCAAATGCCTCGAATACATACGACAACCGGATAACGAACTACATAAGTAAAGTTTGTTAAAAGAGACGACTCGAAGACGGAATAATACGAACACAAAAATTAAAGGCTACAACCAGCAGCTCATATTACTACCTAAATGATCTTCTAAGACGTAAACAGTTATCTGCTGAATTTACAATAAAATAACATTTTGTAGTAGAATACATATTTTGGAATATAGCTTTGCCATCGTCTCACAATACTAATGTTATCAAGAGATTCTTCGATCTGGAATTTAAAAGTTTAGGTTCACGTTTAAGTGAAGATCTTGTTTCACACAACTAACCCAGCCATGCCATGCAAACGGTATCGTCGATATCAGGGTATCATCTGCTTTTTAGATTACATGAGACTTGTTATATATTTATATATTTGTTCAATTTTATTACATTACCAATCTGCAAACAAGCGAAAATTTGGCTAGAATCTTGAATCCACTTACTTAGTCAACCCCATAAAGGATTTCGTCATTTCCAATGCCATGTCTTGAGCATCAGGTTTATCCTCAAGTACCCATGTATCGTCAGTGTTCTCTAGTTTTTCTCTACAAATTGGGCAGGTCTTGTGGTCTACATTCCACTGCTCGATGCAGGCAAGGCAGTAGGAATGCGCACTTCAAAAAATAGAGGAAAATGCAAATTTTAGTTATTGAGTTTAATTAGCTCGATTTTGTCAACCTACCATGGAAGGCTGACTTCAGGCTTGTTCTCCATGCAAATACAACATTCCTCCATGCTCGTAGAAGTTGGTGACCCCGCCTCGTCAAGTTCATTAAGGATCAGCGAAGTACTCATTTTAAAAACCGGTTTCTTTCTTAAAGCTATAGGTGTCTCAGGGTCCTCACTCTCAGTCATTCCTCCAGTCGCTCCAGAACATGATCCTTCCTGGTCTGAATTCCATTTAGAATTGCTAGAACATCCATCCTTATCCCCATCAGTACTACTGACCATTGTATGCTGCATTTGCGTCATTGTGTTATAAACTTGAAGAAATTGCTTGAGATTTAGGTCTCGACATTTCTCTACCTGTCAGCACAAAGTTTAAAATCTTCTATCATTATAAATACAATCATCTATTAAATGCTTGCATATAAAACATTACCATCGAAGTTGTAGGATCTGTTTTCATGCATCGAACTCGAACAAGACCCTTCCAAAGAACGGCTGGGGCATCAGCCCCATCCTTTAATTCGAATACTAACTGCTTTCCGTTGCAGTCCACGAATCTACTTGAGAGATCATTCAGCTCAGTGATTTTAGATTGAAGGTCATCGTAAGTCAAAGTAGTCAATTGTCTAAGCGTAAGGGAATGCTTGCGAATTTGCTCATGGAGGAAGTCGAATTCATTTGACAAAATGTCCCTCCCTGATTGTACATCTAGACTCAGACTTGTTGACTGTCCCATTAGTCTGATTACAAATCTGAGGTTAAAGGTCAATTTTCTAATGTATTTTCGTCTTTGCCAGTCTTGGAATTCTTTATCTATCGACCTTGTGCCTTGCGTTACACGAGTCACGGAACTGATCGAGATTCCAGAGTTTCCACTTCAAAATACTTCAAATACTGATACTGATTACAGAGTTCTTATTTTACAGACTGTTGTTTTCCATTGATCAGACTTCCTTCTGATATTCTGACGGCAATTCGAAATCTGAGGCTGAAAGAATAAAAGCACATACAAACTTTATCTTTGAATCTTCAAAGCTGTACATCAAATTCTGCAGAGCACAGCGAATAACATAATGATTAATTAAAAGTAAACAGTGCTAGTGACTTACCTAATAACAAGTTTTATAAAAGCCATAGAATGTTGGCATTAATAATATCTTCATGTTTGAGTATTTTATCATTTCAAAATTGTGCAGAAATTGATTTGAAATTTCAGTTTTTTTCACTCGAAATTAAAGAGTTTACGTATTTTACAAAGCCTAGATTGGGAATAAGCTGATTTGAATTTCGTGCTTTGAGCTAGACGTCATTGAAGTGCCGCAACAATAACACAATACATTTCTATGACTTTAAGCAGCTCAATCGTATATTTTTTTACATCAAAACACGGCTCTTCCCTTCGTAACATTTCGAATAATGACAAATAAACACTCTTGACTATCTTGACTAGATTGCCTAAAATTTAAATCAACTCTAAAATACGGCAATATATGGAACCCAACACTAAACATCATTTTATTCATCCTTATCATTACAATTATTACAAATTATCTTTATTTAAATGTCAAGAGAGAACAAAGCTCCGAACAAAATCAGTAAGGTGTCACATTTCGTTGAACGTTTTAACGAGCTAGCTACATAAACTTATATACTAACCTAGTTAATTTGATTACCCATGTATTTAACCATTAAAACACATGGTAAAACTAATTCGAAAAAGAAGTCTGCAAGGAATGAAGTGCCGTGCTGCTGAGGTAGCTAAGACCTTGTGGTAAGACGTAAATTATATCATTGCACTCTAAATGAGGATTCTCGGAATGAGAGAAAATACGATAAACAATGAAAGGTCAGTGATGATACTATTACTGAATTTTAAGGCAAACTTTAATCGCCGCAGCTGGGGCTCCTTCAACCCCATCAGGGCCACAAGAAGGATTAGCACACTTGACGGAGACTCATCTCCATGCATCCCGTTGATACTCAAAACGCCAATCTCCCAAGAGAAAAAGGTCACCATCATATACCTCGCGTTAAATACGGAAAGGCACATGGCTAAAACGCACAGTAAGAGTCGACATGCCCATGAAGGTATCTTTGGATGTATTGTACTTCCATCTGCTAAGGGTGCAAAAAATCCGAGGGCCGGAGATGACGGCGATTCCTGTCCAGAATGGATCGTTTCAGGAACGGTACTAGGAGCAGTCGCTGGTTGGCTTCCACTTGAAGTCTCGAGGGGGTCATTTAAACTATCGGCAGGAATAGTTGCTCGCCTCCGGTAAATATTGACAACTTCTTCAGCCTGATTAACAAAGTCTGTCCCGTCCGTCGTCCCAACGAAAGCACTTCCGGACCTCCAGCTATCAGTTACGTCTTCCATGGGAGGATCTTCTGTCTTGACCTTCGTCTTCGACGACTTTGCCCCTGGATTACAAAAGTCAGTGGATTAGTTTCATTGATTTTCACTGTACTAAATATTAGAAGACGCACAAAAAACATTCGAAACTCCTTACGGGTATTCTCCGAGCCAAGAATCTTCTCAAGACGTGAATCTTGATTGGCCAAAATCTTTGCCCTTCTCCGTTGTCTCAGCCTTTCTGCATCCGATAACCCTTGAACTCCATCTCCGGTGCTTGGCCCTGCTGTCACACTTTCGCTCTCCATTATGCTTAAAACCTTTGGAATTTATTTTTTCGAAATCTTTTGAACTTTATAATACACCAAAGTTGGCTTTAAAATCTAAAATAAAAATTGTAATTCAGAACTTCCCAAATTCAAATATTTCCTCCCGCTCTTAATATTTTCTATGACTTTGACATTGCCAAATTTTTGCAATAGCGGTGAATAGTCCCTCAATTTTTGGCTTATGGAATCACACACAGAGAAACACAATACATTGAATAAACAATATAAATATTTGCTAATTGTATCACATCACCCAACCACCTCCGCCTACGTATGGAGTTTGACAGTCCTGACAGTCCCGAGGTGGCAAAGGATTTCCCAGGACTTTACCGAACTGACGGTCTTGTCGAAGCTATGAGTGAACCTGCAGACTGTAAGGGTACATTACATTTAATTATTTATTTTTATTTAATGATTAAATTCATCTCATTATAATGTGTTGTACATTTCACCCATTCCTAGATGACGAAGACCTCGACAAGAAGAAAAAGAAAGAGAAGAAGGATTCTAAAAAGGACAAAGGTTATGCTGCACTAGCTGGGGAAAGTTCACATGACGATGAGGACCCTGCTGCTGCTGATCCCAAGTAAACAGAACGCAAGTTACTTTTGTGCATGAAATCTGTAAAATAATTCATTTTCAAAACTTTCTGTATTTTAAGGAGTCCAGGGAAGTTGAATATTATAAAAGGTTTCAAGCTCTCTGGGAAAAAGAAGGACAAGGACAAGGATAAGGACGGGAAGAAATTGGAGAAGGACAAGAAATCGGAAAAGGAGAAAACAAAAAAATACGCAGAATTGGTCGGAAGAAAGTCCGTAGATAGAGAAATGGGGACGGTAGTTAAAATTCCCTTCAGCGCTGAGCGACATCGATCAAGTGTACCTGCCGCATTTATGCCATCCGCGATGACACCAAAAAGCAGTAGTTCTACTAGCGGTACCAAGTTAGAGGCAGGTGAGAGCTCCTCTGAAAAGTCGGCAGTTTCGGCTTTGAATGCTTTCCTCAATGCTCCTGCACCTCTCTTCCTCCCGAAGAAAAAGGACAAGGACAAGGAACATCGGAAGGACAAAGAGGCGAAAGAAGGGAAGAAGGACAAGGAACACAAAAAGGAGAAGGAATCGAAGGAGCATAAAAAGGATAAGGACAAGGACAGAAAGGAGAACAATAAGAACAAAGATAAGAAAGAACATAAGGAGAAAAAGGAACATTCCAGTAGTGTGTCAAAGGTCAAGCTGAAGTTAATGAGATCCAAGAATTCTCTTGAGGATCCTCAGTAAGTCTTAACCTACTGCATAATTTCAAGAGCAGTAATACAATCAAATTTTTTTTTCCAGCGAGCTCCATGTGTCAGTATCTCATCAATTCCCTGAAGACCCAGAATCTCTAGCTAAAGAAATCCGGAAGTATGAAAATCTTTTGGAGCAAACTCATTTGCAAATTAAATCAAGTAAGAAAGTCAGTAAGAAGCAGGAGGAACAGTTGTGGGAAATGCAACGGACATTGACACAGCTAAAGGTATTACACAGTCATTGTGGTCACACGCTATATGTATAGCTTGTAGTAAATTCAATTAGCTAATTAATTGATATTCCTCTTTTTTATTTAACAGCGGAAACTTCGATCATTAAATGCTTTATCATCAGCCTCAGCAAACTTTAATTTACACAATCATGTACATTCTTCTACCAAAGAAATTCGTGACAACATTCCACTTACTAATAATATTATTTCTAACACTATACCTCCTCCGAGTTCATTTGCTTACGAGGAAAGTATTGACCAGACACCACGAGTCTTGCCTGTAAAATCTAAGGAAACATTCAATGATGAAATACAATTAGACTTCACACTGAGAAGTCCTACTTATGTCGACACTTCGGCTAGTACGGTGCCGGTAACCCTTCCACAACAAATTGAGAATGAAATTCTACCAAGCGAAGAATCAATTGAAGTTGAGGCTACAAATTTTACCCCTTCGAACGTTCCAAGTGAAGATGGACATGAAATAAGAAGAGACAGTAGGCCGCTGTCGGAAAAAAATTCTGTCAGAAGGTCTCTAGATTTTTCAGAAGTAGCAGACGACGTCCAAATATTTGAAGCTCCTCTTTCCGACTTGAATGACTCCTCTTCGGTCATACCTGACACAGTTGGATCATTTTCAAGGAAGGGATCTAGAGACGAGACATTTGGTGAATTAGGTGTCCAAGCTTTCAAGGTTGACTCTCCACCAGAGCGAGAAAAGGTGGAGGTTCGAGTAATGGTGCATAATGAAAGCAGGGAAGACAGCTCATCTGGAACTGAAGAAGATCCAGAGCAAATGATTATACCTCCATTCTCTGCCAGGTATTTGTTATAAGATCAATCAATCCTACTTACTAAATTACTAAGTTCAAAGGAAACAAAACCTCAATTGTAAATCTATTTATATTTAGGCAAGAAGAAAATATAGGAACTATTGTGGATGATGCGAATGCAATGATCGGATCGATGCACGAAGAGCTGGAGGCCGCAGCCCTAGTATTCCGACAAAGAAAGTTTTCCGAAGATGGGAAGGGTCACATAACCTTGATTAAACGACATGATGGAACGAACCAACATTTGATTACTAAAATATCTAAATCCGAACCTACATTCGGGGATCAAGGACACGATTCTTCAGACGTTGAATTAATTCGAGAAGATGAGGATGAAATAGAATCTTTTACTGAAGACATCATTCCAGAAATTATGTCTTTGCCGATTTTCGAAACCGAGGACTATTTAATTTACGAGAACCAACAGTTGGGCATTTTTAATAAGAAACTTCAGGAAGATATTAAATTGGAGGAATCCTTTTTTGATGAACTGGACGAATTGAAGAAGAGCGGCGAGTATATAAATGAGTAAAGGCTGTTTTGATACCTTTTCTCTTCAACTAGATTGAATATTGATTACCTATTTAATCATGATGAAAATAATATTAATAGGTCAGATGTTCCTGACTCCGAGCCAGAGGTCAATAATGTCGAAAATTTGGTGACGATCTGGCAAGCTGAGAAGTCAGAAAATGAAGCCCTTCATGTAAATTTCTACTCTAAATTGCAAAACCACTTTAATTACTTCATTAGATGACTAATAACTCTAATATTTTTGCAGGATAACGTAAGCAGATTACGTCAGATGGTTGTAATGGGTAGGCTTGAGGAGTTTAAATTAGAAACTCGCTTACGATTCTTAGAAGACAAAGTCATACCGATCTCTCCAATCACAATCACAACCCCCTTACAAGCGAATGAGGAGGATGAATGAGTTAGGTAATTAAAGCTGTTAACGCTTCGCTTATCTGTTTTAATATTTTATTGTAATTTGTAAGCAAACTGACATTAAGATAACACCACACTGTTACAAATTCAATTGAATTGTTGTTTAATTAAATAAAACGTGTATAAACGATATATATTTATAACAAATCACTGCACATTCTGCTAGGACAGAAGAAGTACTTCATTGACTACGGTTATTTCATGTCACACACCTCATCTTCGTGTTTGATAGGAAAGTTGAGTGTTTACATTACAGTTCATTGCACATTTGATTCTTAACTAAAAAATACTCAACACTTTACGAACGCTGTGTCAATGTCTAGTGTCAACACAGATTTTTACAATTATTTTTATGTGCCCGTAAATGTCATGGATTAATATAGGGGTCTATCTCTTAAACAGTGAACCACTTCTAACCGTTAACGCTAGCTTCTTCAAGCTTTCAGCCACTTCAGGCAAAGGAACTGGGATGTCTCTCGACAAATATATGGCAATTGGCAACATACCTAAAACATGAAAATGATTGTACTAAACTAGCCGTTGAAAAAATCGTGCATAACTTTGGAAACATGGAACCTAAACAAGCGATGAATAGAAAAGTTAATATACATGAAACTAACAGTTTATCATTGACGTCTAGTCTACTTAAGTGTTTGGTTTTAAACCACAAATATTTTATCGTACCTAAAATATTTAGTATGTTGTAAAAAGAAAGAATTTTTTCAGCTAGAAACGAAATGGAATTTGATCTCAAGCTCAAGTTTCACGAATGTGTTTAGTGTAGACAGATGTAATAAATAATATGGATGAAGTGGAATGAAGCTGCAAGATTATAGAGAATTTTAAAATGATACACTCGTTCTCGTTCACCACTTTAGGGCGGCGGTAGTTGTCAGAGCGATCCATAGATTAGAAATCAGGTTCTGAATGATCCATTTTGCCAAAGAGAGAAGTTGCCATCTCCTTTACCATGTGGCTGTAGAGAAAGCTGGGCATGATTGTCACATTAAGGGCATTGCCTTGGATCCCTTGGATCACTTTTGTGATCTCCTTATCCTTAATTCCAATTACATTCTTTCCATTTATTTCCAGCAGATTATGATCGGTCAACAGTCCATTCCGGGCCGCTGAGGAATCCTTTACTATGTTGATGATCTTTCCATCTCGAAACTGGAATCCAATGTGTCCAAGCGAATCTCGAACGAGAGTTACAGTCCTTTCGAATGGTCTATCAAAATAGAATTATACTCGTGAAATAGTAATCAACTAATTGTAACGAAATACATCAATATCTGTTTAAATCTGTTATCCATCCATGATACAAAGTATCACTCCCACCTGTCTCTAACAGCCAGCTCAATCCTATCCCCTGTGTTTTTCTTCTTGAATATGTTATGGACTTTGTCCACAGACATGCCAGCCATATCTTGCCCATCAATCTGCAAAATTTGATCTCCAAATCGAAGGCCCGCTCGGGCTGCTGGTGAACCGTCCATTACCAAACAGGCAAAAACCCCAGTGTTCATCGAACGAACCTATGAAATCAAGGTGTCAGTTATACTTTAAACTAATGCCCTTAAATCAGCTCTTCAAAATGAGATGAACTTACTCGAAGGCCGACTTTTCCAGAATCTTTAACAACAGGCAGCCGTCGAACCCCGTGAGTGATCATAGATTTGACAACAGCGTTATTAGCTCCAGAAATCGGAGCAAGAACACTCACACCAGCGTTGTTCTTCTGAACGACTGTAAACACAAAATCCTTCGTCGTAATCATAGTAGTTTACAAAAAATTATAAAGTTGGAAATCAAATTAAGCAGCTACTTGAATTTGGTTGGGGTCGAGCAACAGTCCCTCCAGAATTCAAGACAGGATATTGAGCTGCCCCTTCAATATACTCTGGCATGTTCAACCGAATCATTTCCTCGCTAAGCTCCATTCCCATGAAGTCCACCAGCGACGGATAAGCCGTGGAAAGATTGTACCCTCCAGTTCTGGCCATAGTCTGCATTGGAGCAGAGGGGGCTCCGTGTACCGATGGATAATGATGATTCGGCTGAGGCATTTGTTGAACAGGTCGCATGGCAGCCACCTGAGCCTGTAATATACAATCATTTGTTACAAATTCTGTCAATTTGATTACATAGTTTAAAGTTTTGACCATGACATACCTTGATAAGCTCAGTTGCTTGCATATCTTCTAAACTGGGGTACATCGACATGCTTGCAGATTCCTTGAAAAATTCGGTTCGTTCTTAAGTCAGTCAGTCAGCACTTGAGTAGTTGTCAGGAGATCTTGGTTTATCTAGAAAAAGAGAAACGAAAGTTCTTGTGAGACACTTGAGACAGGGCTAAACTGTATAAATAAGGAAACGAATGTTGTCATATGTGGATAGTGACATAGTTTAAGAACTGTGTCTAACTAACTGTAATTAGAACTGTTTGAAGTCTCTACGCATTCCAAACGTTACGTAAGCTCAAATTCTTAACTTACAATTTAGAATAGGACTACTAAAAATTATTTGACATATCAGGGAGACTGCTGTGTGTTATCCTACCTCTTGAGTGTTGAACTGATTATGATTAGCTAATCAAATGATTTCACTAATTTCAGTTCACTAACTTGTGACTCATTCATAAATCTCTTTGTGACGTTTCGTGATTCATTTGATTCTAACAGATTATAATAAGGCCAGACAAACAACGAACCCACCCGACCGGGTATATACAGTTATACATGGGTGGAACTGTATGAAAGGTTCCTAATAATTTCTCACGTACTGGGTGACAGACAGCCCTATCGCCCATAGGCATTTTATCCTTTTCACTGTTTATGTTGACAGTGCAAATATATAGATTTTTTTAGACAGGTAGTATTTCGGAGAGGAATGCTTAAAACAACAATAGTAAGTAGCTTGACAAATTGTCACTTACAAAGCGACAAGGTGGAGTGTATAAAACAATAACAAGTTCACCGGCAGTGGCAATGGCAAATGTATAAATTTTTTTAGCTCCTGAGAGAGGAAACTAGGATACGTGTGTATAGAAGAATACATCCGGGTTCCGGTTTCCTGGATCGTTTTAAGGGTTCATTGTTGTCAGCATAGGGTTACAGCAATAGTAATCGTACTAACCGTAACCGGATTTTCAAATTCATAGACAAATGCTCCAATACTAATCAATATAATCTGTAATCTTTACTAAACAGCTTAAAAATTAAAATCAAAATAGCTTTGTAGGCCAAGTCACAAGTACATTAATCAAATACTATCAACAAAGTAGGGCTTTTTAGTTTTCAAGTTATGACTGTAATTATATTCTTTAAGTACCATATGACCTTTGGAATTGGGTGGGGGCAAATATTCATTTTATAATTTAAATATCTGTGCAATCTTTCATAATATTCTCAAAGGTAGTTCGGGTTAGACTAATTTTTCATGTAATTACTTTAGTTGAAATAAAATCATTGAAAATCGTTTCTCTAATCTAAAACAGCCTTTCAGTATGAAAGCTAGTATTGATTATTTATTAACCTTGGTTTCATAATGCATGTCTATAATATAAACGCCTACAAAACTAAATACCACCACCACCACTTGGATTACATACTTTAATACTTCGATTAATTATGAGTATTATGACTATTTTAGGTAATATAATTTAAACTCGGCTTACCTTTTCTCAAGTGTCAACTTCCTAAGAATTCCAATTGTAACTGGAAACTGTAAACTAGATACAAGAATCCTTTTTGAATTGAAATGATCGAATATTGAATGAGAGGATTGACGGATGATCGATTAACTATTGAGCGTAACGTAATGAAGTTCCTATGGAGTTGCCCACACTGATCTGATCTGATAATACAAACTACAAAGGACTGTTTAATCAAACTCAGAAATTCAGACTTTAAACTAAGAGGACAAGTTAACTCCGTCAGCGTGTTGATGTCATATAATATTACGTTAGCTTTTAAATAACTCAACTCTACTGAGATTTTTTATCATGTGAGTTGATTTAACGATATGTGCACTGTGTACTAAATTAGGTTGCTTATGTGGCGACGACTCAACCAACAAGTACCACCACCACCAGACCAGCTAGTCATGTGTTTTCCCTCTGTCACAACATCATATACAAAACCACATGCATATGCACAAAGTATGCAGCAAAGAAAGTGCCGTATATAGAAGAATCGTCGACGCTGCCACTGACAGCGTCCTTGAAATAGAGCTAACTAATTAAACTAATATAAAGGGCACGTGGAGACTCAAGTCCTTAAGTCTCGAAAATCTCAATATAGCGAATTTTGTGTGTCCCCTACTCCCACGTTACCTTGAGGTTCGAGTTCTTATTTTTCATACGTTTCAACTATTTCGATAACTAAAAGTTTTAAATAGTTCAAATTTGGTATTTGGAAATTAGTCATCAATTCAATTGTTTTGAAGTCGAACACCTTATATTTGTTAGAATTTAGTGTAAACCATATATTAAAATACAGACTCGCAAGAGCTACACAAAGAACTTAAAAACTCTGTCTAATTCAAATGGACGAGATGTCCTTTTTCTCACAAAGGAAGAATTTTTTCTCCACGCATTTGGACTTGCCGAATTCGGCTTCGGGGAAGCTTAGTTTCCCCTCCACGATTGCCACGGAACAATCCCCTGTTGAAAATGATGGGGGCATCCTCGTCGCTTCCGGTCCTTGTATCCCCGGGGGTGCTGGATCTGGATTGGAAACCCAGTATGTTTGCAAGTCATCTGAAAACAAATGCATTGCCCATCATATACTTCATTAATAAAAAGCTTGTGAAATTGAGGAGGAAACAGTTCCAAAGTTCCAACGAGTTATTACAAGAGTAGAGTTTATCGATTACGAGAGACCCTTGGAAAAGCTCACTCCCCGGCTTGACCAATTCCATCTTCTGTTCTGAACATCTTTCCACAGCTCTTTTGTACTCTTGCTGGTCAACATTTAAAGCTCGTTTTTAATTGAACCAGATTTAATTAGTATTTAATTATTTTAATTATAAAAGAAAACCTTGCGGACACTCCGGAAGAATTTATTGGCCGGGTCCCCTAGTGGTGTGACGTATTCTGGGGCTATTCGACCTTCTTCGGTTTTTAGACACATCCCTAAATTTCCACAAGTCTATTGCTTTATAACAATCTTAAACTTGAGTACTACTTTTGCGGAAATATTCTGGGTTGATCATCGAGATAATTTACTTGAGGAAAAATCGTTATGCTGACAGATAACGCCAGCAGGGAGGTTACAATTCGTGACAGCCTGGACCATCATATTCCATCGGCACTTGCACTTGGACGAGCTGTCATTTCGCTCATTAGTGTAACTCATCGATGTACACGTATCCTCCTCCCCTGGATCCTGACTTTTTACACCTTTTATCAAATACTTCAGCTCAGTCTGAGTTCCGTCTTCGTGCTTCAGCGTTTGCGTTTCCTTGTTGTACTTCACCGAGGTCCAGAAAGACGTCGTTGTCACATCTTTTTTTAAATTTTGTGTAGGGGGGTGTTAAATACATTTAAAATAGCCCCTTATAAAATCTAAATAATTCATAATTTCCAAAACACCTTACCTGGCCAATGGTCTTTTATGTAGGGTAATAGACACTGATCCCCTTCTGTCGGAGAGTACAAGCTTAATTGGTAGTTCATACAAAACTCTGCAGCTTCTACTTGATTCATCTATGTATTAAGAATATTTTTAAGATAATTACCTAAGCTAAAATAAAATTTCGAAAACAAACCTGTTCCCAGCTTATAATAAATCTCCTGTTCGCCAATGGGTACAATCCCTTGTAACTATTTTGATCTAGTTAAAACAATAATTAAAAACTCAAAAATAACAATAAAAACATCAATTGACCTGACCTACCTAAGTCATACGAAGATTCGAGCGTAAGGTCACAAAGAGGTTCCACATTTTCACACAGCGCACCAAGCTTGAACCTTCGACCTTTGACCTGAACCAAATTATTAATACATGGCCATTCTATCATTGATGTCGACCAGCCACTGAAGTGATACATGAAATGTTGATAGTTTTTTTAAATATTCAAACTAATCAATAAGTTGAACATATTACTAAATATCCTTAGTCTCAGGGTTAATAGATACAGGATAAGGGCTTCCAAAAACGAGACAGGTCGTCCTATTAGAACCCCCTTGGCTCTGGCCCCTTCCAAGCTCGTTAGGGGGGACGTAGTGAATATTTTGGTATTGAATCGCGGCATCCGAGGTCTTCCAAACGTAAGTGTCCCTCTCCCCGTCATATCTCGCGTTTAAATAGACTGCCAGAATAAGACGTAGAATTTTTTAAGTTTAAATTTTAATTAAACTCTGAACAATGAAAAATAATTTATCGATTAGCTCACACAAGGTATTTCTTAGATGACGGAGTTTGAAAACCAAGCTCTCCAACTCCCTTCCAGCGTAAACGCTATCGGTCAAGTCGTTAATCGCTCCTAGCCGGAGTTGCTTAGTCTCGCAGAATTTCGTCGCCTCGTCGATACCAGAAAATCCTCCGAATTGGGTGTTGGCCTTGATGTACCATCGGGACTGCCCCAATCTGTAAAACCCCCTGGCAGGGTCATTTATAGGACATGATACTCTCTGCGCTGCTAATGGATTCGAAAAAAAGGGTTAGTGAATTTCTGAGTTGGTTAGTTATTTTTGGTGGTGGGTAGATTTTTTCTTACCGTTTATACTTTGTGTGAGTGTGAGTAGTAGGGAGATAATTATAATTATAGGGTTGGATAGGCTTGTCGGTTCTTGCGGTATTGCCATATTAGTTGGAATTTAAGGAATTTGATAAGAAAAACAATAAAAAATTATTTTGAAGGTTAATTTTTTTTTAAACAGTTAATAGAATTTTAACATGATGCTTGCTGTAGGTTCATGTACAGTTCCTAATACACTCGATTTTTATTTTTAGTAAACATGCTTGGGTAATAGCTAAAGAATTGCATATGGCATTGCTATTCTGAGAAATACAACTCAAAGTCATATCAAAACAAGGTTTGTGAAGACATTTATTTATAAAGTTAGTTTATGATTTTACATGCCTATCAACTAGCAAACGTAAAACTGGCTAAATGTTTCCATCCGTGCGACTATGATATGAAAAGTTTCAAAGATGTAAAAAATCTTACAAGAATTTTTAGCCCGAGCCAGGGCTTATGTGATCACCGTGTCCGTCCGTCCGTCCGTCTGTCTGTCATCACGATAACTCTCTT
>JAQFYM010001337.1:0-35246 GCA_034694785.1 Agrenia bidenticulata | reverse complement strand
GGGACGGACGGACAGACGGACAGACGGACGGACGCAAGAGCATTCGCATAAAGTATCTGTCGATACTTAATAATTGATTTCTTACCAATGGCAGCAATTTTAAATCACCTTATATTATTCACTGTAAGAATAATTGTCCGAATTACAATAAATTATTTTGTCTCACTCATGATTTTGTTTTCTTGTTGAGTGATTTGTTTCAGCCTTCGATTCCTCAAACTCCTGTTTTTAGCAGCTGAAATTGGAACAATTACAATACACATCCCCGTACAAACATTTTCTACCCTTTGGGTGGATAGTTCTTCAGATTTATTTGTATAATTGATTGACTAAGATTAACTAGGAGGTCCTACCCCATACACTTCAAAAAGCTGTGTCCCATTAGTAAAAAGGAAGTTTATAAACCCTAACGAAAGCAAACTGTTTGCCTTCTCATATGGCTGAAGCCCAATGTGTTAGCTGCTAGAGAGAATTCAACCAACCATTCAGCCATCTCTTACTCTTTACCGTCGATTGAGGCTCTGTAAGACCAAAGAGAATCGAAATTAGGCCCACTCAATCACGCTTGATACCAAAATCAAAATTCGGACAAGGAAGTTTGGATTGAATAAACAAGTCTAGGAAAGATGATGATGCTCATCAATTTGATGTGTTCGAGTTTCGTCGAATATTTAATCAGTCAGAATTTTCCACTTCTCTATCATCTGATGTTTGATGTCCCCAGTACATAATATTCGTATTTGGCATCCACACAAAATGAGAATCTGCCTAGTAATTCACTCATTGTGAATGTAAATATTTTATTTTACCCTTATTTTTTACGACAATTCTACACTAAATAACTTGGACTGTGATTTGCAAAACCTTGCCTTGTCAGGCTCTTATTCTTTTGAAACTGAGGATGCCGATAGCATTTATAGCCGTTAGCTGAACGTGAATGTTAACAATCGTCAACAAGGATTATGATGATGAATTTCGTAAATGATGTCACTGGAGCACATGTACGGAAGCTAAAACATTGTGAAGAGTAAGTTAAAATTAGAAATTGGCAAGATTCCCCAATTTAGTTTAGGAAAAACACAAGTTCATTTCCTAAAAGTGTCTCCAAGATCCAACGCATGGTCAACATTTACCCAGTTTGCAACGTTAGGCCCTCCAGGCCCAAGGGTTATTTCTTATTTGTGTCTTTACCCCCTTGTTTGAGTTATTATTTTTGCAATGCACTTGTGACGAACGAAACGATCCCGAACGACATACCTCCCTTTTCAGCATGGATCTCCAACTTCTTGCAAAAGTCTTACTTAGTCCAAAACCTTTGCTATCCAAGAACCAGTAACTGATTCTTGAAAGATATGTAGGGAACGGGAGGCAGTGGTCAGAAAAAAATGACGGATCAAGAGATTCATTCACTGCGGTCAAAGTGTCGACTGCTCGAAAAACATACTCGACAATTGGAGTCAGCCAAGCGCCGATTGGAAAGTCGGCTTGTAGTTGTCCAGCAATCTCTTGAACGTGAGCAACGTGCTACAAAAAATCTGAATGGCAAAAGAGTCGATGACCTATTGAATCTGCAGAAACACTACGTCAATAAATTTGAGGCTACCACCAAGCTCCTGAAGATTAAGTAAACAAAAATCTTTAAATCCCCATAAATCCTCTATTATGTATTCGTGGGATAAATTAACCTTGAAGAAATAAATTAGAAATTTAGTTATAATAATCAAAGGAATGGAAATGTAATCCCCATGTCTCTGTTTCTCATTCGCAAAATTAAATAAACTCCACTTCCTTCCATTCCTCTTAGGAAAAGAAGATTTTAAAGTGAAACGAGTAATTAGAACGGCAAACGAATCCATGAGGAACGGCCAAGTGTGGAGAGAGACACAAAAGCTGACAATGAGAGGATCAAAGGGTCGAAAAAAATTACATTGTTGATGATATAGGATAGACATTCATTACGTTCCCAGCATTCTTTCCCTTTATGGCAGTAATTAATGAAGATAATTTATATTGTGTTACCCTGGCCAGTGAAAGTTAACATTATATGGGACAACCCAATACTACTCTACGAGCAGGACATTTTGACTCTCAACTCTCCATTTTTGATTTCCAAGCTTTATTTTGTATGCATCTTATTAACAGTGACAACTGTAATAAGAATATTTTTTCCCTTTCGTCTCATCAATTATGATTTGAATGAATTATTTTCTAAATACAGGTTGCATTGGGAGCTAAACCAAGCTCTCCAACTGCAGCAAGAACAATTGAGAATGAACTTCCGATCGAATTTGTGTATTTTAACAAATAAAAACCATCAGCTTGCCACTTTGCTTTCCTACGCACAACAGGTGAGTTTATTTCGGCCTTTAAAAAAATACACGTTCGAAAACTTCCTGGGGTATTTCATTGTTGACTTGACTCATTTTACCACTTGTGTTTCGAATAATACTTACTCTGAGTCTTTTGAGCTTACTAAGAATATATTGATGGCAGGTTGGGAAAATTATTCCACTGAGAATCATTGTCTTGATATCGAGTTATGAATTTTTATCCTTATGAGGCATCCGAACGAGACCTTTAATAATGATCATACTTCTTGACATGCACGTATCTTTCTGTTATCGTACGACCGATTCGTTTATAATTTTTTTATACATTTGACAGCAATTAAAGGAACTTGACAATGGGAGTCAAGATATACTTGTTTATAGTTGAAACTTCAACTATTCCCTATGAGTAATTCCTTCACTTCGTTCCTGGTAGTTTAGTTATCTCGTGTGTATTCTATATACGTGAATGTTAATATAGGCTAGAAAACTCCAAGAGGATAACCGTTTTTGAGAAGAGTTCTGAGAGTGTAAGTCATAAATTATAAAATTTATCTCTCCTTCACTCTGTTAAATTACAGCAGTTGCAACAAGTTGATGGAGTTACTGAGAACCACCGAGTGAAGAAGAAGCTCAACTGTGACGATGCCTATGATAAGAAGCTAGCAAGTCTAAGATACGACTTTGAAACCCAGACTGTTAAACTGGTAATTGAAATCATGAACCGTTATCGTTAATTTTATAATCAATTTTTGATTTAACATGAAACTAAATGCCTTTAAAATGTACCCAACAGCTCAAAGAACTGAAGGACCGAGAAAGAACGATTGAATTGCTAGAGAAGAGCATCTCAACATTACCAAACAGGTTACCTCAGAGTCCAGCTAATCAGCATATTATATGCGTTGAGCAACTTTCGCCTTCTACTTCCAAGTCTGGAGGTCCTGTAAGAAGTAAGGTAATAAGAGATCAATTTATTTTTAGCGAAAAAAATATTCCCAGTTTTAAAGTTTAATTTAATGATACTTATATTCATCGTAAAAACAGTTTCTCGTTGAATATTATATTTTATGATACACAATACAAATAATCAACAAGACTACCCCACCCTATTCCTAAACAGCAAAGCACAGTTAACGTAATGATGTACCGAGTCCGTTGTTATCTAATGGATCCACAGGTAATGAGAAGGTAGCCTAGCTCTATTGTCCAATCAGCTATAACCCGTGTGTTGCAAAAGCAGATGCAATTGTCTTTCGGAAATAGGTTGAAATGCAAGAATTGCTTAGATAAGTACGTACATTCCTTTTCTTTTGTACCTGAAAAGATGCCTCTGTTATGTATTACATTATTATTGCAAGAGAGTCTTCCTCCACAAAGTCGGTGCGTATTGAGTAAGATTATAAATGTTTACCGTGATGATGATCATGATGATATAAAAAATAAGAGTGATGCTGAATGTGTTTTCTTGTGCTGTTGAAAAACACGGGGGCAACATCCTGGGCTGGTTCTTTCAGGAAGGAAGAAAGGCAAAAAGTTCCATTACCGAAACTTGCATGGTTCAAAAAATTCCAAGATTGAACATGCATCTATTATTAATCCTCTATCTTCTTGTATATCAAAGGCTACTTGATTCAAAAGCAATTGTTCTTTTTGCAGCTCAGCCTTTATTCATAATAGGCAAAAGGGTGAAAAAACGGCATCGAGTCCGTTGATGCGGAGATTTCATGTTGCGTTTATCATATTTCACTAGATTCATTTGTTAAAGAAAATATCAAGGAAAACAACGAGGTTGGGATTTGGGCTTTGGAAATTATGATGTATCAATATTTATTTTTGACACTCGGGAGAAAAATCAACAGAAGTTAAGTCAGTTCCCTTTTCTTCGTAGATATTTTAATTGCATAAAAATGTGGTTTTGCAAAGCTCAAACTTAAGTGGTTTGAATTGATGATTTCGGCTTTTTTGGAAAATGCCAGTTACGGTCAATGGTCCAGCTAATTTTATTTTTTCAACCGATTATTATCAATAGGTTTCGATAAGCAAGTAAGGTATTGAAATCTGACAAGCATGGCTGCTTCCTAAGGATTTGATTGGATATTATTTATTTTCTTGGATGCCAAAATACCGTTTGGCTTTATTGTCAATTGTAAAAGACGAGAATGACAACATGTCTAAAAATTAATGATAGAATTTGATCATGTGAAAATATTGGTTGTATTAACTACTTTGTCCTATTTGCTAGTACGTGGTGTATCTTACGATTATGATATTATGAACTCTACCTTAAGTACAAATTGAGTACACAAGTACATTATTTGGTCCCACTAATGAACTCAAAGGGAAATACAATCATCACGGTCTTGTCCTTTCGGCCATCTGAAGAGTTATCTAATTTCTTTGTATACAAATACTAGTAGGGTCTGGTGAATCAGCACGTTTCGGAAAGTCCGGAAGGCAATATATTAAACTTGTGATCAATTTTTCTCTGGTGTAAAAAAAACGTGTCGTGAATCTTCTTTTCGTGACTATCTGATGCCGTCACATTACTAAATATTAGTGAGAATGATAAAGGTATCTAGAATAAGATATAGGACGGAATCTTGTATGACACGAGGGGGTAAGAGATTAAAGCAATAAATAAGGAGGACAGGAATAATACAAACAGGAATAGAGATGCAGGCATTGGACTTGACAATGGTTCCTCAACATCTGATTCGTTTTTTACATTCCACGGGGAACATACCGCAATGGAACAGCGAAATGATCCCAGCGTACAAATTGTCACTATTTAATAATCCTGTTTTGTGGTTCTCATCGTTGATAACAGCTACATGCTACATTTCAAAGATGTTTGTCTCATCAAACTAACTGAACATGAGTCCACCTACAACAACAATCGAGAATAATCCGTTTACTCCTACCTGACTGACTGAACAGGACCGGATAGGTAACACAGATAATTGCAGATTGCAGTTAGACTAAGTAAGTTAGCAATACAGAGGCTAAATAGAAAAAATCTATCCTTTACTAATATCATTATTGAAATATTAGAGATATGGTAGTGTGTAGTCGTAATTAGGGCCAAGTGGCTTTATCGTGTAGTAAGTGCCTAAGCATTGCTGAGACCGAGTTAGTGGTTTCCAACTGTTAGAGTCTCTGTAGTAAAAGAAGTAGTAGTAGCTTTGGGGATGTGCGAAGGCTCACTACGAATGGTTCAGGTAGATAGCCAGCGTTTGTTGTGAAAGTAGTTGAGGGTGTAAAAAAACGAGCACAACTGGCTAACTAACAGGTAACTTAACCAAAAGCAATGCTCAACAATAGTCCGTTCCTTCTGGCTCAGAATCGAATGGCAAAAACCCCTGTGAATGCAACGTAAGACACAAAGCAGTATGACTACAAAAACTTTGCAACCAGAGATCCTCTTCTCCAATCCTATAACATCGTCTTCGTTTTAACTCTCCGCTTTATTTAGTTTCATAGAGGCTTCATTCTCAGAGATGAAGCAGTGACTCTCCACTTCTGTGCGTTTCTTGAAACTCAACAATTAACTTTTCATCTGTACAATTGTTCAATCTCCATTGTGCTCGGGTGTTGCATACAAGCAGAACCGAAAATTTTACACTGGGTCACCGGATCCAGGTTTTCATTCTCAGGCGAAACATTTCTAGTGCTCGTGAAGTGAAAAATCCTCTTGTTTGAAACCTTTGGAAGAGAAAAATGCTCTTGTTTAAATCAATTTGAAGTAACCAAGGGGTTATATGTGCTGTCAAGTCATTCAGGATTCATAACACCGGTGGAGGAATGTGGATTTCTTATCCCTACTGTTTTATACAAGGATAAAAATGGCTTCAATCAACTAAACTATCTCTGGAGGCTATTATATCGAGTGCTAAAAAAGTTTTAGAGACCTAGTCGTAAAGGACATTTTAGTGGACGCAAGGAAAAGGCTATTAATATTTTCAGAAATAAAATCCAACCGGAGGGAGTCATTTTATTTTATCGTATTTTGGATGGATGCTCTGTAATCGGCATACCAACAGTCAATTGTACCAACAGGTGGGTATTTGGTGTTGGATATGCTATTCTGGGCATTTGCAAAATTTCCCATGCCCCATGCTTTAATAATAAATAAAGTTTTAAGCTTAGAAGGATGTAATATGTGAGGCAGCTGCATGGAGATCATGTCTATGCAATTTTCACGGAAATTTACTAACACTTGTTTTCATTCTAATTCAATCGTAAAGCTAGCTTTTCGTATAGCCTCACGCTGACAACGGTCAAACTAGCTAGAAGGCTAACTCAGTCAACCTGTTGAACTTTAGCTAGAAAAACTGAATTATAGCTTATGCATTAAATCCCTCAAAGATCTTATGTCAAACTTTGATTGATGGCCCAGTCTTCTGGTGAGCACGAAGACGAGTAAAAACGATAATTGAGTAACATATGGGCATCGCTGGTAAATAAAAACCAACCAAGATTTAGTATATGTTTCTGTTATGTTGACTGGTTGTTGATACGTTTCCGTGTGGTTAGTTAGTTGTGTCGAAGGAGTGAAGTAGAACTGCTGTCCATGAAGAAAGGCTTCTTCATCAATCGTGTGAATGAAAAAGTGTACTTCTTTGATTATGCCCTACTTTTTCCTATTCTTTTGTAGCTACCTCTATCTCCTTGTCTAATATCTATTTATATTTTCATTTATTCCACTCTGAATCTCAAATTAGCCCTTCTTATCCTAATCCAAGAGCCTTCCAAATACAGCCATCCTATACTCTCTAACAATCATCCCTCTACGTGCGAAAATGACTTAACCACTATCCGAGAGAGATGTAGACAGTTGACAAATGAGGAAAACTATACTTGGTCGATGTAAATATCAGAGATAAACTATAATTGTCAATGGACTGAAAATAAAATAAAGATCCTTGGGCAATTCGTACTGTTCGTGAATCCCTTCAGGGTATGTTTGATATCAATCCGTTCTGTCTAATAGGTCACGACGAACTTCATCGGTTTAAAAATCCTGGTATTTGTATATGCCTCCTCTGGGACAATTGCACCAAGATCTTTGCAGAACGTTGTAATTCTTTAAGATTGATTCTCAGTTACAAACTCACTGAGCTTATCTTAGAATCTTTGGCAGTAAAACTGTCAAGTGTTGGTTGAATTTCACCTTCTGTGAGCAAAGAACAACTCAATTATGATTAAATTGCTGATAAAATCTTTATCATTTGACATTTGATTGAACAAACACCGCCGGTAGTAATAATCTTTGATACAATCTCTACTTTCAACTCTGAGTTAAAAAACCTATGCCAAGAAATTATAGATAAAATTTGTTAAACAGCTATTTTGCGGAAAATTTTATCATTTGTTTATGACAATGTCATTGATTGCTCGTGTGAAATTGAAAACAAGCAAAATATTTAACCAATTATCAAGTAAAGCTGTCCCTAGTGGCTAATTCATCTTCCCTTTTGATTGAACTAAATTAAATTTGATCCCACACACGGCAAATTTTGTGACTGATTTATAATTTAAAACTCGGGTTGAGAGCCAGACGGTTAACCATTTAGTAACTAGTCAGACATTTTGAATTTTATTTTCAGTTCCAATATCTAATTTAAAGACTCCTTTCTTTAAGCCTCGCTTTAAGAGCTGTCTCTGTTGAAGTAAATGTAAATCCGTCTTAGGATTATAATCAAAATAGTACGCAAGAGTGTCACGATGCTTCAGAACCATATCTGTCTTTGAATGAAAGGAGTTCAATTGAAGTTAGAAATTAAGCCCCTATATAAATTATTATTACTCATTATGGTCAAAGCGTTTTCCTTTATAATCTCTCTTTTGTTGCTTTAACTCTGTCTACAAGGAATTGGATGGCATGGCAGATTTAATGAGTAGAATTTACATTTTATAACCGTTTTGATTGGCATGTAATCCACTGGTACTGCCCCTTGGGACATTAATTTAATCTTTTACTACTCAAATGGGCAATTATTGAATACACGTACAGGATTCGTAGTATTTAAGGAGTTGAAACCATTAATTCAATTATAACAGGGACTTTTACTCCTTGGGTTCTACTATTCTTATCTCATTTAAAGCCTACCTATGTGAATGTACATTTGGAGGGGGATATTGATGTTATCCAGTGTTAGTGTCATGTTGAAAATATTTTCTCGGATTATTCAGCCATAGGAAATCGTCATATTTATTACAGCTGCTGGATCCTGAATTTAGAGAAAAATCGATTGAGGATCCGTGTTAACATTGCTTTTCTTATTTTGACAATTTTATAGGTGGAACTTTTCGTTTCATGCTTGGCCAAGATTGAATTCCCTTAAAAGTCAGTGAGCCTCATAAATTCAGTAAATGAAATTCTCTCACTTTCCACCTCGTTTTGTGGCTAAGATTTAACAAAAGAAAGGAATGCTTATGCATACTTGCTTGCAAGAGAAGAACGGAATGGTTGGTATACTGTATAAACAATGACCACAACATTACGATAGCATACCAAGCTGTTGATAACCAGTTAATCTAATGAGTCAATAAACCATGCAAGCACTAATGGGGTGATACAACTATAATAAATTATGAACATGGTCCTTATTTCATTGCAGAATTAGTGGCAATTCTCAATCTACTATGGCAATCTCGTCTAGCTGGTCAAACTTTGTGAATGAGCAGAACTCGTACTCGAATAAAAAAGTTTATTTGGGTGCTGTACGTTGAGCGATTATCTCTTTTTATGGGTCTTTGGTGTTAAATAAAAATAAACTCCAATATCGTGTTATGTCTATCCATTTTTATAGTCTGAAAAATATTCTTGTATTTATTTATCGGTCTATTTTGTTCAATCTACTCACCACACCTGTACACATAGTTGGTGTAGCATTACTTTGATTGATGTTTGATACACGGAAGGCGCAAAAGATGTGAGGAAAAGAGTTCAGGAAATAAATAATGTACTAGAATTGAGCTAAATCTGCCCACACATACTCATACACACCACTGGTTCAATTGTTGAAAACTCGTTTTATTCTCTACTGGGTTATCGTAGGGTAATAAAGTGCTAACCCAACGTAATCAATTGCTAATAATACATGCTAGCCAAACAGTCTGACAGAATATATTTCATTTCATTCAAGAAAGGTTAAATCAATTCATGTACAATTCTCATGCCAAAGTACTCATATAGCTAGCAAAAACATGCTCGGCTCAAAAGTATAAAAAAACTTGTATTCAACATTCCGAATTGTAACAAATCTAGGATTTCATATGAAGATGAATCAACCAACAATGGGGAAAGCAGTGAGTGAGTGGACGTATTCAAATCATTAAAAAAATCTACCTAGGCCTATAAAAATAATTTATTATTTGAGAATAAAAAACTAACAATAACAAAAATATAATAATAGTTCAGGCTCTCTAGAATTCTGTAGGCACAGAATAGTTCCTAAGGTTTGAAGAAGCTAAGTTTGAATTTAGTCTGGTCGGTTAATCTAAAAGATCAAGATCAATTTATTTTAGGTCAGGTTGGCATGAATCAATTTCTCATCGTGAGCAGGATAGATTAAACAGAGGAAATTTCGAATCATAAAAAAGCTTTGCATGCATAGCCATCAGCTAATAAAATTTAGATTAAAGGCTTTGACTCTAGGAAGTGCAGTTGGTTGCACAGGTAAGCAGATCCTAGATTTTATGAGAATATCATGTATACGAGTGGATCCTGAAGTACAAGTAAAAAAGAGCGACAATCGACGGGGTTCACCTCCTCTTATATTTATATCTCTTATAAGGATGACGCTACTTGGAAGGTCAATGAAACTTTTTAAATCTTATTTCCACTTTGCCATAATTTATTTTATGATTCTACAATATAGAACAGCAAACTGAGGAATTTACGAGGATGTTCTAATTTAACTGCGTTCTTTTTCACAACTCATTGACCAGTTCATTAGAGCAAGTGATTGCTCTGAATCCATTACTTGCCTTTATTTCGAACGTGAGGGAACTTTCAGTTGTAATTATGTCACTTTGCATGCGTTTGGAACATTAAATATTTATTATTATCCGCTTTTCTCCATCCCCGGCAGGACCTGATTTGAACGGAAATGTATAGAGCTATAATAATTATGGATAAAAAGATGCGTTGAGGAGCTTGCAAAACTTTTTATGTTCCCATAAAGAGTCTCATAATGCCAAAGGTTACGGAAGATTATGCAAATACACTTCAATTAAATTAGAAATACTTGTAGGAAGGGCTATAAAGAATTTATGTCATATGCTCCATTATCTATTTCATGCACATTACAATCTATATGCATTCTTCGTGTTCAACAACGCAATTCCGAATCCTTGTAATATTTCTAATAATATCTCTGAAATATACTCTTGCCATATTTCTGTGTGAAAACAAATTGAGAACTCCGTAAGCAGTTTTAGTGAATATCATACAGCTTAGCTAACATATAGGTAATAAAATAAGATTTATAATTCGGGTATTGGTAAAATTTAAATAACTCATCGTTTTTTGCATAATTATTACAAAGATTACGCTTACGATGGGATTGTTTCTTTACTAACGGCATTAATTAAGCTAAATTAATGAGTAATAAATCTCTTAGTTTCGAATTGAAAACACCAGCACGAGTAAATCTATCTCTGATCCCTCACGATGTCAAAGGGCTTAAAAACAAGAAAACTGCCGTTCAAAAGCAAGCATTACTAAGACTCATGTTTTTAAACCCTACGGAAATTGCTTTTAGTTGCCTTGATATTGATCTAGGATTAATTATCAATATACTCGTTTTTCGTCAAATAAAAGAGTAAAGTACGCGTGGGGGAAAGCCTTTTTTTCATTAAGAGTCAATCACTTTGATGAAATTTTAATTTCCCAAGATTCCGCCTCCCTAAATATATTGAAATGAGCAAATCCAATGAAAAATCGATTAAAAATCTTTATCGAATCGGCCTTAAGCAAAACACAAAATAATGATGAATGAGTCATCAGAAGCATTCAAAAAATTTTATAGTGAAATTTTTAAGTAAACTAAAAAGGATGCATTGAAATCGCAGCCCAGATTAAATTCATGTGTTTATTTTTTTTAGTAAACATAAATTATATGTACAAAGAAAGCCCAAGCTTAGTGAAAAATACAAATCCATCAAATTTTCGAATTCCTTTGTGCTCCGTCTTTTCTTAAGTAGCGCATATAAGTCAAGTGAATAATTTCACATGTGTATAAAATGTGATGTTAGTGTTAAAAGGCAACGCAGTTTGGTATCGGCCTGGGCAGACTCTTAAAAAATGGAAGATGATTCAGGAATGAAGGATAAATAAAAACATTTGAATAAAGCTCTACTTTCTAACCTCAAGATTAATTAGACAACTTAATCTGATTGTGTGTAAAGAAGAAACCGTAGAAAATTTGCACCTAATCTTGCAGGACACTCCATTTCTATACAAATAACTATGAAATCTCCATTCGTAGAACCTTATAAGGATCAAGGGTGGAGGGATGGAACTTGAAGTTAAATATTCAAATTCAATAAATAACGAAAATGCTATATTCTTGAATTTTTTTATTTCCAGACTCAGCGTGGCATTCGAGTCTCGAAAACTCCATACACCACAACAAACCACGGGAAAAGGCAGCAATGTACAACGGGGAACGAGAAAATGAAGGAACTTGAGATCGCTCACGTATTGGAGTCCCATCAACCATTCATTAACAATCTGCCTCATCAAAATAATATCTACAATCCCTACAATTACCCTTACCAACAGCAGTATGTCCAAGTATGTCGTTTCAGTTTCTTGTTCTACTTAATATTTGATGAGAGAAGAGGATGAAAGGATTATGTGTATGAGAGGGATAGAGAATGACACATATTGGGTCACATGATTAGACCCCATTACAACAACAGTGCCCAGTTTCAAATAATCCCAGGGATATTCATTCTATTTGTTTACTTAGCATATCTAATTATATGATTGATGAAATATAGTTGAAAGTGTGGGCCTCTAAAAGTATCCTATCACTTAATTTTCTCTCACAAAGCTTGGTTTGCTGATAAGTTTCACTTTTTCACCAATACCCATGCAATTTTGATGTAAATTAGTACAGACTTAAAGTTCATGACGAGACAAAGGGACAAGTAAAAGTGAGATGTCAAGTTGCCAGTATAGAATTATTATAAAGTCTGCTTAACTTCTCACAGCCTTAAGAAGACAGGACTATTATTTCCACAAAAGTCGAAGGATCAAACTCGAATGTACTTTCTGCAAGTTTGTACCTCTCGAGGCTTGGGTTTGTTTGTTTGCTTGTGGTTGAGGCTTGTGGTATCCAATTTGGTTACTTTATGTACTTTTAGCCTTAGGATACCAAATTGCATGGAAATGAATTAAATTTTTCAGCCAACTCAAATATTTTACCCTTAAACAAACACTTCCGTTTCGACATTCGACAGCCTCAAATTTAATTACAACTCATAGTGCACAAACTGGTCACACGTTGAGTCGCTTAGGGAGTATTTGGACGGCCGTACCAATCCTTCTGTGGTATTTATCTTCTAGGTCTGTTGAGGTTGGATGGTGTCGAATTTAATTTACGACAATCCTCTCATACTTGTCTTTTCCTTTTTCTGTCTGGCTTGATTCTGTGGGAGATTTAGTAGGGACAATGTAACAAAAACTCCTTTGCATATTCAGAAGGGTTACAGAATGGAATGGAAAGTGTGAGTTATAAACCAGTCTGGGAATGAAATCCCGTCAATAAAGTAAACAATGCGAAGATAATTTGAATATTTTTGTGTGTATGTATTGTTGAATGAATTTGTTTGAAATTATTAGTGTAGAGGAGCGGGACTAGAGACTCTTCCGGAAGCTGATAGCGAGGAGGAAAGTTTATCGGCAGGGAAAGATGATGCGTTTCGTACAGGAAGCATCTCGGCGAGTTCTCCATCAAGTCAGGTTTCCTCTGTAGATTTTTCGTTTTCAAATCAATGTAAAATCCTAGAGGCGAAAAGTATAGACGATTTTACGGTGGAAGAATGCGAGCATGATACTCATAAAGCATCTTTATTGGAGTCAATCATCCAACAACTTCGGGACGAGTTACGTGAATGCAAAGATCAAAACGAACTTCTTGAGTTCCGTCTCCTAGAGATCCAGGAAGTGAACTCAATAACTAGGCAACATGTATGTTTGTCTTAATATTTCGAGTGTACTATTGATTTAAGAGTATCTTGCAAATATTTATTCAAATATCAAAATAAAAACTAATTTAAGGGCGTCATTGGGGCCGGCCATGAAGAGGATGAATCTGCCAAAGTTATTTCATGCCTCCAGTTATCAGACGATGGAACGGTAACACTGTCTCATGTTTAACCACTTAGTATCCTTAATCCTAGGCTAAACTATGATTTATTTATTATTTATTTCAACCCATTATCGGGACAGAATGATACGGAGTACGAAAGGACTAACGGCCATAGTAACGTCACAGAGTCCAGGAGTTCCTGCAGCAGCGATTGCTCTGAAAGCCTTTCTCTTCAGGAAAGTGGAATATTTGAAAGTCAAGGCTCTGATGATGGGACGAGCGGAAATGGATGTAGAAATAACATTAGTCGAGAGCTTACCAGCTTAACGTTTCAAATTGAAGAACTACTTCGTCGGTACAAGGATGGGATTGATGAGACTAAGGAGAAGAGTCCACCTCCTGACGCTCAGTCTTTGGCAATGCAAAGACGAAGAACCAGCCGGGATCTTGCCTCGGACCTGCATTCTTGTAGACAGAGAATCCAAGAATTTGAACGACGTCTTTCTCAAATGAACAACGTAAATTATTTACAGAACCTGGAAGAGAAAGTGAATTTTCTGGTGGGTGAAAACAAAAGGCTAGACGAGGAACGAGCAGAAATAGAGGAGGCTGAGAATGACAATCGACATCTGTGCCAAAGGTTCATATAATTGTATAATTATTTCCGTCAAATTTGATCCCCAATGGTTTCTCACACTTGTGTTTTATATTCCTTGGATTTTAGGCTTGAGGAGAAGTCGACTCAGCTTCAAAAGAAAAAAATGGTTCTTCAGAACAAGCTTGCTCTGGAAAAGCGACAAATAGAACAACTGAGGTGTAAAATATTTCAAATGCAAGACCGAGAAGAATGTTTAACTTTAAAAATCACAAAACTCGAAGGGTTACTGCAAACCTACGAGCATAGAAATTTTGAGCTCGAGGAAACTTGCATTGAGATGAAAAGCTCTATCCATTTTGTTATCCATTCCATGCCGGTATTTTCACTGTGTTATTTTTGGTACTTATCGAGAAGTCTAAGTGGGTCACATCCCATGGTATTCAAAATCTTTACCCCAAACAGTAAAACCAAGTTAACAAGCGGTTGCTACCCAAACACTTCTGCATGGATCAATGGGAATACTTGCAGCAATAGCGGTGGTAGCATTCTAAGCCCAAGAAAGCATAAATTACTTTCATTTCCTGGAGTTGAACCTGAACTGAAGAAATGTAAAAGTTTAAAGGAAAGAATCATTTGTTTGGTTAATCAGATCAACCCCAACTTGTCGAATGAGTATAGTCAGAATAACCCTATTCTTAGTGGTTACCAAGTTAATGGTATTGAAAATATCAAAGTGACCAATTCGGGAAGCCAAACGGGTGAGGAGGCCTGGAAATTATTTATTGAAGCCAATACATTTAGACAAAGAGAAGAGTGGGAAAAGGTTGAGAAATCTTTAAGGAAGAAAATAGAGTTTCTAGAATGTGATATTGACAAGGTTCAAGACTTATTTGATCAGGAGCGTAGCCGACTGATAGAAATGTATGAGGGAAAACTGTGCGAAAAGGAAGCGGAACTAAAAGAAACGATTCATTGTCAGAATGAGAAGCGTGAATTACAAGACAAATGGAATAGCTTAGTTCAAGAGCTCGAGGAATTTGCCCTACATCTAGGAAACAACTTGAATAAAAAGGCTGAAAGTTTTACAGAATGGGAGGGAAACGGTCAACACACGATGCCCTCGTCCACCTCTATCCAAGTGGAAATGTTGGCCGACTCCTCTCTTCTAGAAGTTACCAGTAATGAACCGAGATCAAAAAGTAGTCTTTCCAACAATCTCCACAGTTCCATACCAGGAAAAGAGCCCATGTTTAGCAAATGGAAAGAAGGGGAGGCGATAGGGAAAGTGGAGCTCATTGGGATTCTTCAATCCCGGTTAAAAGAACACTTGAGTGGGTTCGAGATGCGGGAACAGGATCTATTAGGTGAAATTGATCGATTACTCGGAGAAATAAAGGCTAATGCACAACAGAACTTGGAGGTGGAAAGCAATATGATTACACACCTTACTGAGGAGAATCACCGGCTCCAGGGTTTGTTTAAGGACCATGACAGAGTATGGGGGGATTTTAAGAGGCTTGAAGATGAACATGAAAGGCTCAAATCTGACTTGAGTGACACGATGGCTTTGAGGAAAAGATTAGAAGAGTCGCAGCGAAGTGAATCAGAGTTAAGGGAAAGATTAGAAGAGATTGAGAGGGCTGAATCCTCTCTAAAAAATCAGTTGGCTCAAATAGAACGGAAAGAGCAGAAGGGGCTGGAGAAGATTCAGCAACTACGAGATGAAATCCAGTTCTTGAGAAATAAGTGTTGTCAACTCCAAGACGATGTAGACACGAGGGTTGGGAAAGAGACTAAGTACAAAAATGAAATTCAAATCCTTACAAATAAACTGAGAGAAAGTACCCTCGAGTTGGAGGAGAAAGAGAGTCATTTAGAGAGCAACGAAAATGCATTACAGACTCAGGTTAAGCCCTTCCTCCTTTTACCAATTTCTACTACCGACTATTCTAAATAAGCGTACACAATGGAAATACAATGCAATGTATAAATAAATACAATGGGATTTTTTATATTGTTGAGCAGATTGGTAAATTGAAAGCTCAGCTTCAGGACCTCCACCAGTCCTATACCGACACGGAATGTTCAAATGGAATGCTCAAAGAGGAAGTCTCTTATTTGGAGGTACATTCAGAATTTTTCAGTTCCGAACAAATAACTCTGATTATGAGAGGAGAGGTCGTCGGTATGGTGTTTCAATTCCTTTCCATTTGTAGAAAACTGTGGAGGAGGCTGTTTCGAAAGCAGTGCGGACTGAAACTGCCATCACAGCGCTCAGCCATGAGTTGAAGCAGAAAGACGTGTTAATCGAAGAGCTACAGACACAACTTCGGCAGTTGAAGATGACTGACTCTGTTTCTTTGTCCCCCGTGACACCTCATGAACTTTCGGATTTCAATGGAAATGACGGAGGGCTTCATGGGGTTGTGAGATCGGTTGAGGAAGTCGTTAGTCTTATTCAGGTTCACATCAATGAAAAAGATTCTAATTTACATCTTTATTACTCCATCCTTTATTACCCTTAATAAGCATGAACTTACAAGATTAATGTTAACACAGCGATGCAGCCAATGTGAGTGTGCAGCTACCAAGCTGATGGGCATCGTGGACAAACTAATACCGTTAATTCAAATTCTCAAATCATCTCATGTGACAGATTTCCATTTTGCGGTCAGACAGTAATTTTTAACTTGACACCCACGACCCGTTTAATAATGCTTCAGCCTTAATTGGCTCCTTTTTTCTTACTCTTTTTCCTTGGAAGGTTAAAGCACAGTCGGGTTTCTTTCCACACAATTGAATTAAAACATATGCAATTATTTGATCAAATCTCCTCACAATATAATTAACAATACGTTTTTATCTGAATAATTTAAAAGTCTTTTCAAAGCGGAATGATTCCTTTGCTTAAGACCCAGAGATAAAAAATCTATTTTATAACTTTTTCAGATTATTTAACTTTTATATTTGATCTTGTACTTTCGTGTCTGCCTGCACCTACGTTAAAATTTCTTAAAATAAAAATATCAAGAAAACTCGAAAGTTGTGATGCTCCATTTCAGGCTCAATTTCTAATTGATTCGAAGTATAAAAGAAGCTTGGAGTTTTAAAAGCCGTCTGTATGTATAATTCCTTGTGACCTTCAGTAGCGTTGGGATTGGGATCCATCATTTCCTTGTATGATGAAACCACACGTTTTGCATTACTTCCTGTCCAATTAAATTGCTGATCTTTACGCTTTTCCCTCGAGTGCTTCACCAAAAAGTGATAGTTTGCTGATACATATTGATTGTAAATTATTTAGGTGGAGCCTCAGATATCCCTGTCTCGATATGAAAGCGACGAGGTGTTAACTATTCCTCCCCCGGTAATTGAATTAAATTCCATGCATGCAGTAAACGACGGTCTACTTCATGTGCATAACATGCAGTAAACGACGGTCTACTTCATGTGCATAATTTTTAATCAATAATATTTACATAAAACTTTACAGAGAACATTAGAGGACAGTAATTTTAGCAAAAGCCGAGAAAGATTACAAGAAGAGGTGGGTAAAATTTTTATCTTTTCAGCATACCTGATCACAAAGCTCGTTTTGAAACCAGCAAATGGTGATGGCGTGATTTAGCTTTCCGGAACTCGAGACACAAAAGATACAAACGGTTTACCAAATGATCCAAGTTTTGCATAAAAGCTATATGCTCTCTAGAAATGTTTATGTTCATGAGCTTAATGCAATAACAAAGAGCTGGTTTGAAATACAAGTTTGCAAATAACAAAATGTTTCAATTCTGCTTTTCCCTTGTGTTTGTGTAACGAAGGACGAGGCAGTAATCGGGAGATTGCAGGACACCATGTCGCATCTTACCCTGCAAATCGGTAAATTGGAGAAGAATCTTCACATCCGTCAAAAAAACATGAAGGAGTCCCACCTCATGGAAATAAACCTGTGGCAGCGTCGTTGTGACGAAAAGAACAGTCTCATTCGACTCCTAGCCCTCCGGATGGCTCATTTAAGTGTAGCAGATACTCACGGCTATTTTGTTAACGGAATAATAAAGGAAATTGAAAAACTTCGAGATGAGCTCGTTTTGACAAGCTCATCTTCCATAACCACAATGAGGGGTAGTCGAAGAAGGCATGCAAAAGCAAGCTTTGACGATTTCTGCTGTGATTCCCTCCGGGCCTTCCTGGATGCTGAACGCAGACGAATCAGGGTGATTTTGTCATCTTAAATTATGCTTCCCTGCTATGGCACTTGATGATAATAATTGATTGAACTCATCCACCTCCAATGTTTGCCTTGCTTGCCCAAGTTTATTCCCCTTTTTTTAAATACAAGTTTCAAAAGAAAAACTAGAATAGTTTAGGGCTGAACTTTGGGACGCAAATTGTCAACTCTTGATGTGTTTATTTGTCTAGGATTTATTTGAGAGTCCTTCCTCCGAAGAGAATGCTGGGGAGAGTGATAATTCAAGTTCAGGATTTACCACTGAATCCAACTCCAGAGCAGACTTTCGGGTTATCCGACAAATAGGAAAAGATGCTCTTCTAGTGAGTTGGACGATGCCGAAAACACTAGTAGGCGGACAGAGTGTAAGCGGATATGAGGTATGTCATGTCCATAGGAACTTAGACAACTTTAATTCTTTCGGTACACGTACAGGCTCTTCACTCGCTTACCTCCTTTTCTCCGTTTTCTCCCAAGTTTTAGTAAAATCGAAAAAGTTTTATCTATTTATTTACAAACAACTACAAATCTGAGCCATGGAAGACGAGATTGTTTGCCCCGTTTTTTGGTTTAGAGATACAATCTCTTTGAGCCTGATGCTCAGACACTTTCCCCACTCTCGCTATGATGAAACTATTTCTGTAGGCTTTGCACTCAGAAATTTATATTATTTTCATTTGACATTGTCTTCCTTTCTTTCATTTCAGATTGCAGTAAATGGTTTTCCTTATCTGAGAATCCCGAAGCCGAATCGTCACAAAGCTGTATTATTTGGTCTCAATCTGGATGAGCCGCTTCGACTTACCTTAAAATGTTCTGGTGACCCTAGACTCGAAGATTCCACCATTACTTTTATATCCTAGAAATTTTTAAATTGTAATATATAGACCGTTGACTCACCGTGCCACAGGCTGCTAACAACTATCCGGAATTTTGTTAATCTACTGGGAAACTCAGATTACAAATTCGATAACTCCCTTACATATAATATATAATTTTCGAGGTTTTATTTCTCGGTTTCAAGTGCTCCCTTAGATTCGGTGCGTTCAATTATGTACATATACGTACGTGTATGGAATTTTTAAGTGATAATCGAGTGCCACATAAGAGATATCCAATAAAACCTTCTTCGTTAAGCTAATTGTAAGATTGAATATTCGTCGGTCATAAGAATGCATTTTTCAGGTACTACATTGCATAAATGGCTTAAATAAAGGATTTTAAATGGATTTTTTTCAATCGTCCTGGATATCAACGATTTCAACAGCTAATCTGGATTAAATTAACTGCAGTATACAAATGAGATGGTAGTACAAAGAGGATGGAGGAAGCAATCTATGTAAACGGTAATCGACAGCAAAGCCTGTGCCTTAAGGGAAGATACTGAACAATACAACGTAAAGGGTTTCATTCCTTTCGAGAAGATGATCAGATATCAGATCCAATTAAATGTGTCCTGAAGCTCCCATCACTAATCTATGTCTCAAATGATTGAAAAGGTTTCTGGTCAACATTTGTTTGTTCTCATGTCTTACAAATGTCCCCATGACCTATTTCTTATTTTGAAGCATCCGAATCCTTATCTATACACTTCGGTACAAGTAAACTTACTTGCCCATAAGAAAGATGGATCGTGGCCAAGAGATTAGTTAGAGAATGAGAATTGTTTAAATACAACAAAGTTGATTCCAGCTCAGTTTTGAGTTGGATCAAGATCAGAGACAGAGGACGTGGTAACCTGTTGATAAATTATTCATCGCACATGTAAATCAGTTGGATAAAGTTTAGTTGAGCTTAAATTTTAAAATCCATGTAGTGTTCACATTTACACTATCTAGCAGCAAATAAGGCTGGAAATGTACACGTACCAGAGCACTTGAGCCTTTATATTCATCAAATAGTAGAAAAAAATTTAGGTGGAGTATTAACAGGAATAGGAATATCATGGAGCTGATAATAATGGTAATCACCAAGTTCTTCTACCTGTAGTTGGGGTTTAATGATAATGCCAACATTTGTATTTTGCCAAAATAATAAGCCAACTCAGTTTTCTACTTTGATCAAAGCAACTCTTAGTAAAATAGGATTAGGGATTAGGCTCTTCAATTAAAGTTACCACGAGCAATAACCAAAGTGCGATGATGGCTTTGAGCCGGTGGAAGAAATTTGGGAATTTGACTAGTAGGCTGCACTTACGGAGCTTTGGAAGTGAATCTGCGATGAATATTTGTGGAATCTACCCTCCCATCATTACTCCATTTGATCCTAAGGGGAATATAGATTATGTTCAACTTCGTAGAAATTTTGATCACTGGAATCAAATCCCATTCGCAGGTATGTATCAAGCTACAATATCAAATCATTATTTCCAAACAATTCAACTGATTGTGAGTTTGTTTAGCCTTTAGTTTTCGTGCGATACAACCGGTCAAACGAAATAAGTCTGGTCTCCCCCAGGCCAGGTCACACAAAAATAACAACTAGATAAACTTTAGATTACATAAATGTAAAATTGAAATGGAATAGATAGAGGTTCATTATCCAATCCGTAATAGAAACTCTAAAACTAGAAAAAGGATCATTGGCGATATCTTTAATTGTGAATGGTAGCCTATTCCATAACATTATTGAGAAATATTGAACAGAGTTTTCAAAAAGGGAAGCACAAAAGTACTCCAAAGATTGTCGTAGGAAGTTCTCCCATAAATCCAAGAAAGCGATGAAAATAAGGATACATTGACAAATCTAAGAATCCTTGTTAGAATGGTAATCCTGTCATTTGAAACTATTCAATATTTCCATTTCATCCTTATTCTGGGACTTCGACCTTTTAAATTCTAATCTCTTACTCTTTCTTGTGTAAGATTATGGCAACATATCAAGCACATTTTTTGAGCTTCCTCCGAAACTTTAAGCCTATATAATCCCACAAACAAATTTTCTGACATGCCTCACACAATTTTATTTTTATTTTTTTACTAATTTTGAATTTATTTGGATTTTGCTTCAATAAGTATTATTACAATAATTTCCGTGATGCAAGAGGGAGAGAATTCTAACAGAAGGAGAACCAGCTTTTTGCTTCAGAAATAATTTGACCTCAAAGTGCAATTAATTAATGGAGCTAGGTGGGAAGTTCTGACTCCTGAGAGATAATTTAATTATTCTCCCTTTCATTTAATTAGGCTACGTTGTGATGGGATCCAATGGCGAGTCCGTGTCTTTGGAACGATCAGAAAAGTTAGAGCTTCTTCGTAGGGTGCGGGAAATGGCAAGGCCAAACTCAAAAGTCATCGCTGGACTAGGAATGCACAGTAAGTATATATATGAATGTACCTTTATATCCATAGTACCCTTGACCTTCAGGTTACATCTTCCGTCATAGAGTCTATAATACTTTCGGTATGTCAATTATCCATTAATAAATCTTATAATTAGCTTCATTGCGTCCTAACACTTTCAAGTAAGTATCTTGTGGGAATTGTGAAATCTTAAAGAAAGTATAGTGTTCCATGGGCATGACATGCATGCATTGCTCAATATTGGATTGAGGCTTACAAGACGTACAATATAAAAGTTTATTTATTTACAAGTAATCAATAATTTACTTCAAGTTACCTAATAAAATGTTTTTAAATGAACGAATTATCTCACGGTAACCTTATCTCCCTCACTTCAACGTTGTGTAACAAGCCCAACTAAATCTAGAATCCCACGCCCATTAAGAATTCAAAGTTTGAAAATGCTTGTCGAGTCGGGTTTTCTCCAGGCCCAGCCCAGTTTTAGAAGTCCAAGAGGAAATATACAGGATCTGAAAAATGTCCAGGATACGTCCACCCAGCAACCAAACAGAGAATCATAAATTTAATCAATCTCACAATCAGACGATACAATGCGTGGCGTTATTTGCATATGTAAAAGTAAATTGTGAGAGCGCTTGGCTTTATTTTTGCACTTTGAAAAATTCTATGACGCGGGCACAATGTATTCGATATTACGATTTGGATCCTATTCTTATGTATCTTGAATTCTGATCGGATTCGGCAGTCACCATTTATACTATAGTTCAGGAGCGAGGACGCTGGGGTCAAATTTAAAAGGTGACGTAGAAATGGAAGCCTTCAAATGGGAACACGACCATGGGGACAAACTGAATGCCCTTCCATGCAATTTGTATATGTACATGCATCAACTACAAATGCATAAAGAATAGAATTTTAAATGGAAAGATTTTATCTCATATTTTGAAGAATGTCTCAATTTGTTTTGCTTAAACACATTCCAGCATTCCCGACTGCAGAATTGGAAAGGTTGCTCTTGTACTGTGTGTTACTCCTAACCCTTTTTTTTAAATTCCAAGCAAGTAAACAGACGCTGGATTTATGCAATGCCGTTGCTGAGGAAGGATCTGCAGATGCGGCTCTGATCATCACGCCATCCTTTTATAAAAGCCAAATGACGGTTAGCCCACTATTAATTATTGTCTTATAAGTGCTCCTTAATTTAAAAGTTCTAAGACAATTTCATGTTCAAGTCTAAAGGCTAAGATTATGAAGACTAGAGACAGTGACATTCATTATATATAAGTTTGAGTATCTAATCTCATGAGCTAACCTGTGGTAGTCCTGAGACCGTCAAACTTTTATTTTCTATCTTTTAAGAAGATATAGAGATGGAAGTAATAGTAAAATGTTCATAGTTTTCGCTTGTAGAATGCTCTTAGGCATAATGAGTTAACTACGTTGATTAATTAGGGCTAAGATAAAAGCACCTGGCCTATCTTTCTCATTCTGACATCGATGAAATATTACAGGAAAACACATAAGTACCCATCGTGCTTTTATTGTCTCCAAAAGTAAAGACTTCTTTATTACAATGTCCACATCCCATGAGAATTAGAGTTGCTTTATAAACGTGTCTTGACATTTTTTTGGTTAATAGGGAAAATTAAATTATAAGCTCTGGCTAGGATTGCGCGTGGGCTGGGGTTTTCATTACTCTGTGAGATAATTAAGTAGAGCCCGCTGCCTCCCTGAAACTCCCTTGGAGACCAATTCCTTGGAGTTAACGTTCCTTCCGTTACAGTGAGGGTACTACTGCATGGACAGTGTAGAGACACTGCAAGTCAAGTCAAAGAATCTGTAGCCCTGATGTAGTTGAGCTCTGAGGTTAGAGACGGAAAAGCTGTGCCAGTAAGGTATCAGAAGGGTTAGAGGAGAGTAAATCTCCGCAGAAGAATAGAAGAACGGGCTGGTTGAAATTCTAGCTAGTCCTCCATGGAGTCTTTATAGTACTACTAGCATGATATTAGTATTCTTCATGCAGGAGGCTTGATTACACGGCTCATTTACGTGGAACCAAGTTGCACACGTAATATAAATAAAATTAAATGAGGCCCCTTGTAGTTACAAATGAAATGGGTTAGTTGAAGCCATAGTTATTTTATATGAATAGTCCAGCCCTGACTAATATACCTGCTCCTATCTCAACTTCCATGAATCTAATCGAGGTTAAAGTCGCTGAAAGCAACAGGACTGAGGAAACAAGAATTTTCCAACAGTTTTAGACAATACATGCCTTAATAGGAATTGATGTTTTGATTGCGGGTATGAGAAAAACAGCTATATAATGCAATAGTTAATGACGAATCGTTAAGAGGCCTTCAACCTTAAAGCATATCATAGTCTGCTCATCCCCATGTATTTAAAGAGGAAAAGGAAGGACACGTAGTGGAAGCGTTTCTAGGAAATGATTTTTCCTTCGACTGAATGGGGAGAATAAAAGGATGTGGCATGACACAGCACAGCAAATGCTACATTTAATCCAAGTAGACACTCTTAAATCGTTGAGTACTAATATCGGTAATGTTCAGAGATAGCACTGGAGATAGTGTTCCAGGCTTGGAGATGATGATCCATAAGTTCCAGTAGATTGAACAGAAGACTTCGTCACTAATCTCGTGAATATGTCCTTCCAATGATGCTCATACTCTTTGACAGGACCTTGCTCTGAGGAATAATTTTGAAGAAGTGGCCCAGAACAGCAATCTACCTATAATTCTTTACTCAGTCCCTGGGAATACCAATTTAGACCTAAGTCCCAGCGTTGCTGTGGCCCTTGCAAACCATCCCAACTGTATTGGAATGAAAGACAGCGGTGGTGATGTAAGCTCTTCTACTCAATCATTTTTCATTACTAACAAGCTCCAAAATAGACAGGTTATCATGGTCTTGGGTGAGAACTGTAAGCTCACCTTTCCTTCAGATACGCTTTCCTTTCGATCATTTACACTTTGCCATTTCTCTTGTGCTGCAACCAGTGGCAACTTATAAATCAGGCGTAGTACTTCCCAGTACTTCTATTCAAAAAAAATTCCGTCTAGACTATATTCTTAGTCAAAATAATTTGATTAAACCTTGTAGATAATTATAATTGATGTGACGGATTTATCATTTTCCCTTCCTTCTCTAAACACTTTTAATTCTCGCGAATTACTTATACGATCTACAAACTATAAATATTTTATGTGCTGCCAACACCATTTAAAATAAAGTCCGTCTTGATTTCTTCAGATTACCAAGATCTCACAAATAGTAAATGAAACAAGGGGAATGGATTTCCAAGTCCTTGCTGGTTCTGCTGGGTTTTTACTACCAGCCCTCCTGATGGGTAAGTTCGTAATGACAGTACAGTAGTGGTTTAAGGTTCCTTTTAGAACTTTACCGAGTCAAATCTTAATTAAATGAAAACATGCTCTCTCACAAGGTGCACCACAGTATCTTAACTTATTCACTTAAACTCTATTTTACTTAAAAAAAAAAAATGAAGGAAACCATAAACTTTGTATAAATAATCTTAAGCATAAATGCTTCCATTTAGATATAAGTCAATTAGATCACCGGCAATAAAAATGAAGATCAAAATCATTTTTCTTGGCAACCTTTATAATTGAGTGTTTCGCTAAATTTTGCACTAAACTGCGATAAGATTCCAGCGACTTTACTTTGGTCCCTCGGCCAGAAATAGCCTTAAATATTAAGTTGGTAGTTCCAAGCGGAAATATAAAGTTCATAATATTAACTTTAAGGGCAGCAAATGGCAGTTTCCTGAATATTCTAAGCAAAGTGAGGGAGATGACAGGAAACCCTGGTAGTCCAATACATTTGGGGCGTGCAGGCAGTAAAGTGGGCCCCTTGTGAGACACGAGCTACATTTCTGAAAGTATTAAAAGCAATAAGGACTTGGTGAAATGAGTTTCTTATGGATTTTGAATGGCAGGTTCTGTAGGAGGTATCTGTGCCCTGGCAAACGTTCTGGGACATGAAGTATGCCAACTTTACAGCCTTTTCCAACAAAATAAAATAACTGAAGCGGTGGCTTTGCAACGGAAGCTTGTAGTTCCTAATATCTTGGTAAGTTGGATTTTTTCCCGACATAAATCCTGCTTTGTACAAAACTCGATGTCTACCCAACCACGCCAACTATAACTTTTCACTATGTAGTATTCTCAGAAACTTACGACATTATTATCATCTACTGTCCAACACAAGATCTTAGGAGGAGAATCGTGTACGTCCATGACAATCCTTTTGCATCTCATTTCCTACTGTCAAATATTTTAAACATTAATCTACTGAGAGTTCCACCAGTGGGCTTATCAATAATATATGTGTATCGCTTTTAGTTTTTAGTATTTGCTCTACTGAATGATCGAGAATTCGAGATACGGTTTTCGATGGAAACTTATTACATTCATTATAATACGACCTTTCGGACTGCATAATTTAATTTGATACGTTAAACGTGTCATGGGCAGCTTGGGATCACTAAAATAAATACTCCCAATAATATAGAACATTATCCATACCAGTCTCCTAAATCCCTGTTTCCTTTTGTATTCAAACATTTAAGGTTCCACAGTTATTTTTGCAGCTTGACAAGACGTGTCCAAGAAACAGTTCAACGTCATTCAATTCTCGGTTAAGTTTCCTCGTTTATTACAATAAGAACTTGGTCTTTCTCTACGTACCTAACAGCATTTGTCGGATTTCATAACGAAAGTTTCCATTTCTTCCGAATGTAGGACCTCCTGTGGGAAAAGCGTTTTCCTTTTTATCTTAAGGCTAAATTATTTATTCCCTTACTGATACATTTTCCTGAGTGCACTGATTTTGAGAAACAAACTGAGTTTTCTCCAATTTCCGTCTTGACAAAGGAGCGACTTAAAAGTTTAAATGTTCATTACTCATCACCGGGAGTGGAAAGAAAATGTATTTTCCCCCGGGGGAAATAAACACTTATTGTCAGTGGTACTAATAACTAAGTAGAATGTAATTTGTTTCTTAAGGTTACGAAAAAATACGGAGTTGCTGGTCTCAAAGCTGCTATGGATGAGAAGGGACTGTTTGGCGGACCCTGCAGATCTCCTTTGTTGCCAATTGAACCTAAGGAGCTGGAGCTTCTCAAATCTTCCTTTGCTAAAAATGGATTTCCTCTATCCCCTCAATAATTTATTTATTATGTTCTTGGCCAGTTCACAAAGCCATTGTCTGAAAAATAAATCTCTATTCTGATCTGTAATCTACAAGGTTTACATATCCTGTTAAATTTGATTTTTTTAATACCTGATTTAATGCAAACTTGTTGTGCGTCACTACTCTGCAAAAGATTTCAACCTGAAGAAATTGTTTCCCGCTCGGAAAACGATTTATTAAAAAAGAATTGGTAGAAAAGTTGTAAGATTTGCTGACCATCATAAAAATAGATGTTTCAGTTATACTCTAAAATGAATTAGTTTTAATTTAAGGTCATGAGGCAGAAAAATCCCCCAAAAAGAAATCAAAGCTAGAGAGTTTTCATTTTAACGCTAGCAACGTTGACCGCGACCCGGGTGGGATGCTTGAAAGTATCTTCCGTAGACTATCTTTCAACAGTTTATGTTGTTTGGCTATCTTTCTGGGAAAGTGTGTATGTGTACTTATTTTGAATTAGTCAATAAGACATTTCCAATTGGCTATGCCCAAATTTGCTGCCCCTGTGAACATACTTTTGTAAGACCAGTGGTTTATGCTACAAGTCCGCTTTCATCTAACTTTTTACGAGCGGGCGAACGAGCGATGAAGAAAAGAATGCTATCTGAATTTAGCCCTATTCTGCTATAGATAGTTCACGCATTAACCCAAGAATAAAATAATTTTTATCTACTTTCCGAGTTATATTTAATGAGTGAGCTCTGCGTTGATGATGCTAATTAAGACTAAGCGGTTGAAGAAACTTCCATGATTTCTCAGGCTCTATGAGATTTCATTGATTTTTTCTAACCCTCCTGTTGTTAAGTCATCCCTTGTTAGCCTAGCATTTGATGAGGTATCGTATTGCCGTCACTGCAGATCCAAACCAGGATGAAACCTGTGGAAAATCCGAGGAAAGACACAGGATATAATTAGTAGTTTGACAAGATGCTTAAAAAGCATTCAAAACATCCCACAAGTAATAGTTATGAAGGTATTGAACCCAAAGTTGTGTTAGTTGTGGTCGTTTGTCCTTATGCATTAACTCGGAGTCGGAGTCTATCCCATTCATTCATCATTGCTCTTTAGGAGCCAAAAGGGTTTTAATTTTTAGTAAGGTGAAATACCGTAAATTGGATTAAGTTTTCTTACAATAAGGCTTACATTTACAGAATCCCCGTGGAGATAATTTGTGCAATGTTATAAATAGGACACAGATGTTCCGAACTGTCCGTCTTGCTATTCCGCCATTATCATCATTTTACAACTTGAACGTTTCAAAAAATCTCTACGGAACAGGAGCAAACTACTTCTCAAATTACTTCATCAGCAATATACCTTGCTTTTTAGGAACAGACAATGATAACTTTAAACAAAAAATTCTTTGAGACAACTTCTGCCGTCTTCATCCTTCGCTATAACGGTATCAAATTCATGCAAACAACTTCAAAGTTTCTCCTCTCTCGGTTATTCATTTAGACAGACCCAAAAGGCTTGGAAGTTTCTGGAGAAGCCCGAAAGATTTAAGAAACAAATTTAAGCAAATGTTAGACTTTTATAACTTTTGTCCCGAACTTGGTAGATAAAAAAATTTGGAGACATAAGAGCAGCAACAAGATGCAGAAAGACACGAGGATATGATGACAGCTAGTAGCTACTATAGACGAAAGAAGATATTATAAAAATAAAAATAGAGGAACTGGATCAATGCAGGTGATTTATTGGTTCAAGTCTTCCTAACAATTTTAATCACCCTTTCAAGCAACTTTTACTCTTATTATCCGCTCTCTGAATATTATAAAAAGTCCGTCAAATATGTACATCTTTTTTATTTCAAAACTTCCTATATCTTCTCTATATATTCATCAGTCATTAGAATGCTATAATTGATGCTATGAGAATAATATTCAGTCATTTCCCACCTTGTACCAACCAACAAAGTAAGTCTTTGTAATTAAATCGGGCGAGAATTGAAATTGAAATTTAATAAGATTGACAGTCGTTGGGACTTGTTTAGTGCAGCAGCAACCCAGTAGGGTCACCATTTTCTTAACTTAGACTCCACGATTTAAAACTCAAAATCCTATGGAAATTTGTGTTTGTATTAATTCCCCTTTTAATAGTCAAGCTATCAGAAACGTGTCTAATTTTTTGATACAACTCCCAATACTCTTAACAAGTGATCCTGTTTCTACTAATTCCCTTATTAGTTTTAAGATTTTGTACATTAAAACAAATTTAATTGTCTCTTTTTACCTGCTGTACTTGCTCTATATATTCATATGGTTTTGGGCAACAAGTACCAAGCAGAAACTCATCCATTTCTACACGCTCAACCTGTGATTACTTCTTGATTCGTCAAGTCGGCAAGTTCTATGAACCAATGAAACTACAACCAGGATGAAACAAGCTTTTTGAACAAGGTATTGAAAATTGAAATAATAGCTAGAAGTCCTCCATCCATACAAAGATACAGAGGACTTTAAGTTTTATTAGTATGCGAATACCATGATTTCGGTGAGTTCTCCTGAACCCCTTCCATTTGTAATCAAATACGTTTAACATATTATAAGGTTGAATAGTGAGGTAGAGAAATTTGACTCCACTCTGCTAGTTACTTATTAAGATTCTATCTAGACTCTAGCACTTTGCATTAGTTCTCATAATGTATGCAAACGAAAGATGACAAGGAGGTAAATGGGAAGTGGAGAAAGGAGATGGGCAATATGAGAGTGGCCGTTCTGTCAGAGACTAACCCACAGCAGTTATGAAATTGAGGATGGGACTTGAAGGTATCTACTCGGAGAAAGTGCTTGGTTATCGATTTGGCATCCTTTTGGTAATACGACTATCCTCTCTTGAGTTTATCATTTCGTGTAGTCTTAAATACATTTGTATCATTACAATTGAGCTAGTGTGGCAGACAGGCTCAGATCTATGGGCTCTCCAGAGAATGAATTCAGTAATGGAGAAGAGGATCGAGAATGAATCAAAGACGTTTGGCTGATGTGTAGGATGTGCATGTGTACATTAAGAACCTTCTAGACAATACAACGAACTGGCCGTGCAGCACGCGGTCTAACCAATTCTTTTTTACCTTCATGTTAAGTTGCTGAGTATAAAAAATAATGCGCTCTTCTCGTAGCCTCTTGGATCAGTCTCTCAGATCTTGAATCTCTTTTTCTTGAGATCAACACGGACAAAGAAAAAAACTCGAGGCCCATTTCTCCAATGAGTCTCGGAAAGGAACGATGATGATTCTAGTTCAGTGGTGGAATGACAGTAAATTTTGTAATAAACTCACCCACTTAAGCTGTCGAAAAAACCGACTTTCTATGGAAGATAATAAGTTCGTTAAAGTGGAAGACGTGGAAGGATAATCCGAGTCATAAATCCAGAATTCCAGGGCTATTCAATGAAAGAATTATTATGTTCTCAAGTCTGGACTCTAGACCAGATTAGTTATGACGCCCCAAAGATCTCGACTCTAATCTTGGAAGTAAGTCTTTTTTTATTTCTCTGTAGTAATGGGTAATTCCTTTCTCCCTTTCTTTCCCTTTTAGCCATTGTTTAATCGAGAAGTAGTGGTGAGCATAGTTATGTAACATGTAACAAGGTCAAAGGTTGTTTTGGAATCCCTCATGTCAGGCTTTTGAGCTTGCTTTTACTTTTGATGAACTCAGTTCGTGTTTCTCGGCCCTTTAGGTGGGAAATAGTATCGCTTAAATCTAAATTTATTTTATTTCTATTTTATGTAATCTAATATTATTCTTGCCATTTCATGATACGTACAAGGGTTAGTTGGTGCAGAAAGCAGTGTAGCACGGTAGTCATCTCATAATGTAACACTTTTGTGACCTAGTCACCTAACCTACCATGATTGCACTAGGAATATAAATAGGCATATTATTTTTCTTCGGGACAGTGTAAAGACATTTGAACGGTAGTGTCCTTCCAATCAGAGCGGTCCATTTCCCTCGATTCCACCCTATCGCCCACTGATTTTGCCAGGTCAGTCTCCCTCGATTCCGCTCTGTCGCCCGTTTGTCCGGCACCCGGTCAAAACATGGAAATCTGAGTTTTTGGAAAGGAGGGAAAGTATGTATATATTATCGAGGTTTCTGGCATCACCTTCTTTCTGATTAAAATCGGGTGAACGGGCAAAAGGGCCGGTAAATGGACCGGGCGACAGGCTGGTTACGAGGGAAATTGACCAGGGAAGGAGGGTTACCGGTCCAAAAGGAAATGTCGAAAATTTCATTCAATTAATTCACAGGTGGGGATCCTCCTCACAAATGTTCTCATTGGAAGTATTCTACAAGCGTATACAAGCGATAAAACGTTGCTTCATAAGAATTTGAATGTTATTCTTATTTAACGAATGTTTAAATTAATCAAGGTATTAAAAAGTAGAATTCATTTAAAGTTAACGAAAAAATTCAAAATGAACTTCAAATCTCTAATACAAAGTAACAGATCCAATCTTAAAATCTTATCTTACAATATTTAAAGAAATATATAATATAGCAGAAAAGTTTTAGACTTTACATCTTGCAAAACATTTCCATTGCCTTGAATAGAATTTCTCAACGGTTATGAGATAATCTTTTCTTTTGTCACAGCTTTCAAAGTTTCTGGTGGGCGACTGTGTTTTAAATATAGCACCACTCAAAAACCGGCTGCCGGTGGTCACTTCATTTGTGTCATCATTATTGGAACTCTATCTTACTCTTTAAAGTGAACGTAAATATATCTTAATGCAAAGGACCCTATAGATTGAACAAATGTTTCGTTCGTGTTTACACTCACTTTATTCGTTGTTACAAGTTAATAATTCGTTTGGAGGTGTCCGATGTTGGATACACTCCATCTGTCTAATCACCCTTTTAGCTTTCCGGTTCCAAGTTCGTATATAGTTCGGAGTTGCTGTTAAAGTATTTGATATGGAAAATCCAAGCATCCACGTAATAAGTGAAAAGACTTTTAATTATTTTAAAGAATAATGAAGAAACCTATTTACTACCTTAGAAATTTGTTCACAAAAAAATACGCTGTTAAATTTGATTAAATTTGATTTTTTGGAGCGGTTAGGGATCCCTATTTTCCAAACTCATTCTTTCAGCCTTTCGATTTTTTGGCAAGTCTTACCGTTTTGTACCTGTTCCACACCGAGACTCGTTTTTGGTTCTAAATGGTCATTCTATCGACCATAAGTTAAAATACTAGTTAAAACATAAGTGCATGGAAAGCTTATGTCACCATTATTTTCACACCATCAAACTCTCTCTGTCTGAATTAAAGCCTCCACAATTTACGAACTGGGGACTAGGGAAAACACTAATACTTCAATTTGGAACTACTACGTTGCAAGTTACATTTCCCAAGCTATTTCCTTCTAACAAAAGAATTGATTTCCGGAAATTTCAATTACTATTATAAATGAGAGACCTAGAGACTCCTCTCAAACTAATTCCCTCAGATTTGTCATCAGCTTTTATTTTGAAACACAGTAATCATTTATTTTGATGACTGTTTTGGTGCTCTTCGTCGTATCATGAATTTCAGTCAAATCTTAAAACGTTGTCCAACAATGATCCAATATCTTTACATGAACTGTAGTTTATCTCTCCCGGCAGACTTTGAATAAAATTAGAAACGATAAATGCAACTTTATTTGCATCTATCAATTTAATGAGTTTGTCCTAAATGATTAGTTGAGATTGGTTTCACTTGATTGCTTTGAGAATACAAAAGCTATTTGGTTGAGCCTTGAGAGTCAGATCGCTTCCATGCTATATAATTATTTCTTCTGTTGTCTGTATATCAAGCTAGCATCTATAACTTTAGGAGTAGAGTATTGCTAAATTATTCATTAAACTCTAACCTTTCTATGGTATCATAATCATGCACTACAAAGTCTGGCTGGAATAATCATTTGTTTACTTGAATTGAATAATTTCTCCATTCAATATCCAGCCAACTGTTGAGCTTTTGTATGTTTCTATTACTCGTCCTTTATGCATCTGAACTTGCAGTCTTTGTTTGACCTTTCTTTGTTTGTAGGATCTCCATCCGTATGTTTTTACATTATTAAGTAGCGCAGTATTTATGTGAATATTCCTGTGTCCTTCCGTCCGTCCATGTGATAACTTTGGAACAAGTCAATTATTTGTATATCTGTTTTCAGATATCCATTTAGGATATCCTAGTGGAGCCTAATGTTCACCTGCGGAGATCGGGTAGATCCGCCAGGGTGTTTTAAAAGTTGCAATATAATATTACACAATAATAACTTCTCCACTATCTTATCTTTACCAAGTAGCTTATGCTGCGTAAGATTTAGGAAGGACACGGGAAGACATTCCCTCGCCATACACATGAACGGATGAATTTACTGTCAGGAGTTATCTAAAGCAATATAGTTGTATCAAATAAATAATAAAAATAATAAAAATAGTAATAATAATAATAATAAAGTTTTGAGTTAAATTTTTTGAGCTAACTTAATCCATACATGTCAACCTCTCACTTTTACGGGTAAAGGTGGCGAGGTAATATCGTCAGACACGGCTGGACTTAATTTAATTTCGAATATTCGAATCTCAAATTAAAAATTGAAGGGACGTGACTATTTACGCTACTGTGATGTATGTGTTTGGAACGGTTTATTTATCATTGCTATTTCAATTCCGCATTCATAAACGCCCGACGATTACTAAAACCAAAGGTTAGGATAACGATTTGTTACGTTGTTCACAAGTTCGTAACTCGTCTGGGTAATATTATATATATTTTTAACAATAATTCGGGAAAGGAAGGAAGCACTTTGACCATGGAGTTAATTGAAAAATAAACCTTTATATCTCACACCACACATGTTAAAATTAGAATGACTTGCTTTGTTTTTTAAAGCATAGTATTTCCAATCATCTATTAGAAGTATTGTATTGTATTGTATTGTATTGAATCGTTTATTCAGACAGACCTCAATTACAGATCCAATGGCTAGGCGGTAAAAATACATAGTAGAATTAAGTGGTACATTATTTGAACATTAAGCATATAGTATATTGGTCCACAGGGTTGATAGTTTACTTGTATACATCATATAAAAATTATACATAATTTTCTCTCCAGTCTTTACACAAATATTTCGAGTCGGAATTGGGACTCAAAGCGTACAGGATGCAAAAATTTGTTAAGGGTTGTATTACGAAGAGGCAATAGAAATTTGTTTATAACTATGTACAATGCAAAATATTAGGAAGTAATTAGAATCCGATGGGAAACTAATTTACTAAAATCCTAATTCAGTTGGCAGGGGCAGTAGAACTAATTTTATAAAGTAACCCTTAGAATCAAACGTGGTTAAACTAATATCAATTCTCGCTAAGTCTCACTGTCCCTATTATCCTTTTTCAGGGTTTGTTTCATTCTGTCTTCAAATCCTGCAATCTTGATTTGTCCTGTCGACAAAATTAGCACAACCCCAATTGGCCCCACTAATCTTTTACAGCTCAGCCCCAAACTGGGGTCCCCAGTCCCAGTGTGCACCTCTCTGAGCTTTCTGAATCTTATTTACTACCACCGGCGCTTTGCTTAGTTTATCCTCCTCTGTCTCATCTCGGATATTCTCCACTCCCTTTCCTTAGACCCACTGGAAAGTAATTCCATTCCTGAATGGTAGGGTCAATTTTATTTTCACCTACCACTTAAACTTGTAAGTGAAGGATTCACATTTTAAATTTAATGAGAGTTTGCCGTCTAAGCTATGAAAGGTGATGACAAAAAATCAGCTTCATACACATACTAAAGGCATAGGCAAAAGTAGTTGACCTTTTTTGAAGATCAAGGGTCAATTTTTCGACAGTAATAATTTAATGTCTGGCAGTGGAGAGACGAGTGACGATGTAGGAGAGAGCAGAGGAGAGAAACATTTTATGGGAATTATAGAGTAGATAAAATTGTTGTTATTATAAAGTGGATAACTGGTACGATTTCGGCAGTTCAATGTTTAATTTCTTGTATCGACGTATATAATTAAAGGGTCACTGACGGGCGGAGCACAATCGTCTTTTGAATCAGGAATGACAATTTATTAAAAACTCAATCAATCAATCCATTATTAAGTTCAAAACCAGCTTCTACTGCATACTGGTTTGCTAATTTAAGCTTATTTAAGAAGGGGATAAATTAGACATACCCCATCTTGCGGTAAAAAAACACAAAAATTTCTCCCATAAAAGACCAATG